>KN726421.1:13624-36617 GCA_000816745.1 Ancylostoma duodenale
AACCCCCGACCACCCCACCCCCCCCCCCCCCTACGCCGCCAGAAATACCCGACCCCCCCCTTTCGCGCACAAATTCTCAAATGAGATGAGAAGTGAGAAGCGAAAATGCAGACACTAGAGGAACACTAAAAAGCAGCTAAGTATGGAAAGAAATTTGGACAAAAACAAGGAAAACAGACAGATTAAGAACCCTCAAGAGCAGGTAAGTGATCATACAGCCATGCATTGTGCGATCTATTTCGAGCTGGATCGCAATGGAACCCAGATGTGATCAATGGGTGGCCGGGAACGTAACGAAGAGGTAGAAATACGAAGGAGCACTCCAACGAGTGTTTGTACTGCAAATCCAAATGTTACAGCAGCAGTAGGAGCAGCCACCGCGTTCACCGTGAAGGGTTCGATCCCCTCCCTATCCACAATTTTTGCAAAACGTTCAAAAATGCTCGGGTGGTGAATATCATTCTAAAAGCATGAGTTCAGACTTATTCAAGCATTTTGCTTCAAATTTGGCACGAAAAAATATAGATATACGTTATCTACATAGTCTAGGGTTCGATCTCCTCCGAGGCTAAAATTTTTGCACGAAGTGAAATAACGTGCGCTTGTAATAGACTCAATCTAATCGAACGTAATGCACAGAATGACTCCTTATCGGGTTGCAGGACTGAGTAGGACTAGCAGTACGAGCGTGCAAAGATATTTACCCAAAATTTTGGCTAGCTCAGAGACATGGTTGCAGATGGACATGAAGTTTCGATTTTTTCCTCAGCTTTAAATATTAGAAGGTTTGCGCTCTCAGGCTGTATGGCTCGCTTTTCCGCATTTGCCTCCACAGCGATTCAACTCCGTCGATGAAAATATGTAAAAAAAGCCATTTTTATTGACGAGACCTCATCTCCGTAATTCCCGTGCTGAATCTTTTCTCTTGAACCACAGCTGGATGGGGTCCAGAGAATGGCTGTTTGCAGGCCGCAGAACTGGGAAGCACTGTCAGTACAAACGTGCGAAATTTTCACCTGAAATTTTGGCTTGCTCGAAGGCATGGTTGTAGTTGGAAATGAATAGCAGGAGAATTAGGCAGTTGAGGTGCCGATTTTTTCACAATTTTAATTAGTCGAAGGTGTGCGCTCTTAGAGAGTGTGGTTCACTTTTCTTTGGTTGTCATCCTTCCTGATTCGATCTTGTCGATAGAAAGTAAAAAAGGCCATGTTTATCGACAAAACATCACTTCCATACTTCCCGGGCTGAATCTTTCCTATTGATGCTGAAGAGCTGGAACTTGGAGGCAAAGCACAGCTGGGTTGGTTCCATAGAAAGACTTCTTTTCGACTTCCAGGGATTAGCAGGACTAGCAGTACATATGCACAAATATGACCGTGCGAAATTCAGCCATGCTCGGTAGTCTAGCAGTAGTACTACTAAAAGTAGCACCCGAATCCTGCACCACAACCACAATCCCTCCCCCCTACGACCCCCCCCCCTCCCTGTTTATCACCCACCATACGGCCCCCCGTTGATAATTTATCAGCACAAGATTGACTCTGATTGACACTTTCGGAAATATGTCGTCGGCTCAACTTGAAAAGGAAGTGGTGTAATGGACGCCGAGACGAGATACGACTGATGGTCTTCCTAGAAGCGGCCGTGCTGTCACGGTAACAACTGGTCGCATGAAAAAACATTGTGAAGAAACGTTTCGAGAGAAATCTATGCCGCAGCTTGAGAAAGATGGCAGCTGAGCTGAGCATCTCACCGCGAAGTCTCCATAGAGTTGTTGAGGAGATGCTTGGGATGCGAGCTTGCAAGCTGCGGAAGTTGCATGGCCTCAGTGAGAATCAAAGGACTGCTAGAGTGAAAAAATGACGCGCGCTTCTTGAGAGGGTCATTGGTGACGCCCACATGAGGACGGTTTTCACGGATGAAAAACTTTTTACAGTTAAGCAGGTGTACAATCCCCAAAATGACTGGGTGTGCGCAGGAAGTAGTAAGGAAGTCGATGCAGTAGGCCGGTTTGTATCACGCAACGTGCATCCAGCATCTGTGATGGTTTTCGCTGGAGTGTCAGCTACCGGGCGTACCTCCCTCATTTTTGTGGGAAAACTACCGGGCGTACCTCCCTCATTTTCTATTGGAAAAGACGTCAGGACCGACAAAAACGTGTACTTGGAAGTATTGAAGAGTCACCTGGTTCCATGAGCCACCGGGCACCACGAAGACGGCCAGTGGATCTTGCAACAAGACGGAGCTCCTCCTCATCGGGCTAAGTCCACTCCAAGACTGGTGCCTCGCCAACCTGCCGGACTTTATCCGCGCCTCCGAATGGCCGGCAAATTCGCCTGACCTGAATGTACTGGACTTCTCAATCTGAGCGATGCTGGAGCAGAAGGCCTGTCAGAAAAAAACACACTAGCGTTCAGGCTTTGAGGTTAGCGGGGGGGGGGGGCACCAGCGTTCAGGCTTTGAGGGGTCTGGAGAAAGCCTGGAACGAAATCCCGCAAGGTCACGTGCGGGCCGCTGTGGAGGCATATCCTAAGCGTCTGAAGGCTGTCATCCGCGCCAAGGGAGGCCACATTGAAATATCTCTTGGTTTTTTTTCTTTAGATGTTAATAAATAGTTGTTGAAGAGATCGTCTGAATTAATTCGTGTCAAGAATTTGGGGCTTTTTGCTGGACTGTCTAGGGGTGTATTGGTCCTCTTTTTTTTCACTCTTTATTGTTCATTCGGATCCGCCGCTCGTTGTCCTCGCGTCGTCCTCGCTTCTGCAATACTCGGCTGAACCCGCCGACTCAACTCCAACTGGACTGGCGACTGGACTGAACTGGGGAGCGCTCCCGTCGATCCTCATATAGCGAGAGGGCGGAGCCTAACTGACGGTCCTCAGGCGGAGCGAGCTTGCGACATACAATTCAAATACTTACTTACTTACTTACTTACTTACTTACTTATCCTCCTTAGCTCGCGCACATGGGTGACGCTGCTGTAGGTGCCACAGGACATTGCAAGCATTTCGTTATTGTTTTCCTTTGTCCATTGCCAGAATCTTGGCCTGCTGCAGGTTCAGTTTGGAAAACAATAGATCTTTTTCTACTTGCTTCGGCCAGGTTTTCTTAGGGGCTTTTCGTTGGATCTTCCATCCCGTCGGGCGCATCCTCCACAGCAGTTTGTGTGGCAAGCACGAAGGCTCCATTCTGCACAAGTGGCCAAACCATTTTAATCTTCTCTTCCTAATTTCAGCAGTGATGGTAGGCTGATCACAGCATCTCTTTCTAATTCAATTACAATTCAAATACAGCACAACATAGACCTAATCAATAGTAGGGGAACGAGATCACAATCACATACAACAACTACATGATGTCGTACATCATATTCGTGTATACGACTTTTATGCGTTTTTATTTTTATTTTGGGACAGTTATTATGCGCCACCCTGTATTTTCTAATAGGTTGCAGAGGCCTTTCCAATGAGATTTGTCTCATTAGATCGAGTCGAGAACGTACTTTTATACATTCTTCGTCTCCATTCATTTTCCTAGGAAAAGAAGTTTTGAACAGCCTTATATGCAGTGCTCGTCTAAAAGTATACCTGTGGCATTCGCCACGGTTTTTTAGTGTGGAAATTTGTCTATTCGTGGGTCTGATCAGGAATATTCGCTCACATTCCTCTAGTCATACATTGGCTGGTTGAGCAACACTGAAATTTTTACTGATTTTGCATTTTTTCATGATTTCTTCAAATTATAAACATCTCGAGCCGTGTTTAAGATATCATCAGCTAGAACTAACATCTAACAGACGATTAGTACACTCATGCCCTGCGCTCAATACTGAGGCAACCGCAAAGCGAAAAATTTAAAAATTCACAGACTGCCATTTCTAGGTTGCAGTTCTTCCCAAGTGTATTTAATGAAGTAGGTGCCGCTAGTAGATTATGCTCACACGATGCTCCAAATCTGATAAACGGTGAACGATTTGCGAGTGGAATTGTCGAAGCTTGGGCCTGCTCTCGGTAGTGGAATGGTGATAAACTACCAGTGTCTTGGACTATTTGGGGTTTTTTTAAAGTCTCGTAAGCTTTTTCCATCAAACCACCTACTGTTCTTCGGGCAAACAACACCTTTTGAAAGTGTCAGTGTGCTTTTTGAGAAGGTAGCTCGGAGCAGACGGTATGGCAGTAGTCCTAAAAACAGCGAACGAAATAATGGGGAAAGTGCCAATCTGCAGTTCTCCAGCGGCGAACCTTGCATTGTAGCAGGCCAGGACTAAAGGTGGGATCGGTGGGCCGAATGTAATCGGGATGCTTCGCGCAGTGCTGCTCGTAGAATCACAGAGAAATCACTTGAAATAAAAAAAAATAGAATCGCGTTGTTTGTAGATCTTTAAAATTTTCATGGTTCCTAAAGGCAGCAAGCACACTCTCGTCCACAGTACAGACATCTCGTTATCTTTACAAATTTCTTCACATAGTCGAATATTCGAATTCGAGTACTTTCAAAACTTCCATTTCAGATATTATTCATTCGTTCGAATGGTTGAGAAGGACTCGAGGCCAGTTTCCGAATGTGTTAACTATATCCCGGTTAAGTTTGCGGGATTTTCAGCTACCTTCCACCTGCATACCATGTTCAGAATTGTGCTCTCTATGTACGTGATTAGCCTGTTGATTCATCATGTATGTGATTAGCTTGTGGATTCATTAGAATCCTTCTCTCAAGAAGAGCTCGAGTAGAATCTGAGATACGCCACGTTTTACGGTTGGGAGCTACACACCGGCTACCTTTTGCGATGGTTCTGATTGCGTCAAGTAGACGTTTGTAGTATTCGTTGATGTCTCCTGTCATTTCAAACGTCTCCTTACTGGCGATTGTTCCTATCCATGATGGGTCGCGAGCTTTTCGCATCTTCTTTAATCAAACCTGTCCACAGTCAGAGTCAAATCGAGCTCTCAGCACACGTTGATCGCTTGTCTGTATTGAATGAAGGGACCACTCTCACATCAGTGATGGCTCTTCTGTTACAGAGACGTGATCAAGCTCATGGTAGTGCGGGCCATTCGGAGACGTGTACGTCCACCTTTTCCTTGGCACTTTAACGAAGTAACTGTCTTTGGGAAAGTGGTTGATTTCACAGAAACTCTTTGACTACCATCCCTGTATACATGGAACAGTTGAGCAGACAATTGTACTAATTAATTAAATAGTTGGTGGGATAAACACATGAATCAATGAGCACTGGAAATAGACCCCACTGTTACACCGAACCAGAGAAGTGCGCATCTCTCTAGAATTCATTTTCATTTCCGTCATCACTTTTCACTATCATTATCATTTTCAAGCTTATTTCAGTAGTAATTCCAATTCTTTCGAGATCAAATACCGAACCATAAGGCTAATAAGTGGGAGCAATTTATCTTAGGCACAGAAGAAAATCTAAACGCGACGATCTGCATATAACCACCGATCAAATCTCCGCGCTAGGATTTTATAGCAAGTTAGATGGTTTTGATTATGCCACATTGGCTGAATGAACGTTCCAAAAGAATTTGTCGGAATATTTGACATACCCAAAAATATGCATGCTTGTTCGTTTCACAGGTTATTGAATTCGAGAGCTGGGAAATTGACCCTCTTCCCAAAACAGTGATATGTAGAGGAAGAATGAAATCAGCCACGCTAGTGGCTGAAATGTTAATTCAGGGGTAGTTGTGTTAATTTCTGATTTGTTCCTGCATATAGTAGAGTGTCCGCTCCAGACAAAGCTTCAGAAAAAAACCTGCTATAAAGGAAAAGTCTGTCACAGCTTCCCACTGCCAAATAGGTGGAGTATATTTCATTAATTGAAATATTTAACCACCTCGGGGAAGCAGCAGAAGATGTTGTCTCCATTTCTAGACTGTAACATCTTTTAACAACTGAAAGACAAACTAACCTCTTTAAAACTAAGGCGCAGACATTTTTCCAAACTACAGGGAACTCCAAACGGACGCAGGCAAGGGTCGGGACCGCGGCGCGGCTTTCTTGGCCAGAGGCATGGGTGCTTTGCATGCTAAGCGCCTGCGTCTCTGCCCGAGAGAGCCGCGCCGCGGTCCCGACCTTTGTCTGCGTACTTTTGGAGTTTCCTGTAGATAGGATAAAATGTACCCGACTCGCACAACTGAGAATTCTTCTGGTGTGTCATTACACTAACACGTTATGTCCATCTCGAATTGTCTTGTAGGCATGAAATCTTTATCTTTATCGAATATATGAAGCGATACAAGAAATCAAATATGATACATTGAAGTTAATTCGAAATTGTCGACCAGGTCTCATTGTCAGCCCTTCATTTTCATCCGAGATGCGAGTGGTGTACTGAAAATTATCCAAGTTTGATTGGGAAAAAATCGCAGAAGTTAAATAAATTTTGACTCACGGCGTTTTCAGTCGAGATGCTGGGGTCTTCGGTGCGGAGCTACTTCTTCTGCAAATGAAAACAAAAAAATGCAGTTAGAAATTTCGAGAAGGTCGTAAAAAAACGAGTTCAAGTAGCATTCTCTTTTTTATTTTCTGATATTTTCTGTGACCACGATAGGCATGATGAACGACCGCAATAACTATGTCCCTAGGATAATTTCACAAAGATTGCTCTTGCAACTAGAAGGGATAGGTGCTGGAGAGAATGTGCCTTATTTCGGAGTGCAGTGGTGATCTGGCGATTCTTCATTGCTATGTATGTTGATGTTCGCTTCGTGTATCCAGGTACTGCTCGGATGCGCTGGCACAGTAGGTGCTTGTGAATACGGTCACATTTCCACCTGCTGTGTAACCTCTGTTTTCGGATAGTATCAATTGGTACCGCTCCTTTTTTGTGTTACGGGTTACATGCAGTTTGTACAATATCATCGTCATTCGGGAAAGATTTACCCTTCAACCCCCAGGCATTTACATACCTGGCCTTGGAGAGTCATACCTGAATAGAGCTATGCCACCGAGTCCTGCTCTTGGAAAATTGGATAAGTTAACCAATTGCAGAGTGGCGGATGCAAAAATGGGTGCGAGGGGTGGGGGGTTAGAAAAAGGGGGTCTCCGCCATTTTGGGAACTTGGATGGAAAATGGAAATAGTAAAAGTAATACTTATAAAATTGAATAATTAATAAATATTATTTGAAAAATAATAAAAACAAACGATTAAAAATGCACTAATACAAAGCTTTATTTATGTTGAGAAGTATCTTCGAAAATTCGGTGACTTATTCTCTGGAGAGGGTGCTGGACCCCTCTCCGTCCGCCACTGCCATCCCAACGCCCCAATCCTCGCCTGGGTAAATCTGCAGAAAAAATAGCAAGCACACTCATGGACAGCACCATTGCATGAATATGTATGTAGAGCACAGCTGGCTTCCTGCCCGAATCCCTCCTATCTGCAGAAGCACACTTTTTTTGTTCAGGCATGTTTACCACAAAATACTACATTGTCTCGAAAACACATACTTAATAGGTGTGACCACTTCGCTTTTTTGACGAGTCCCAGCGGATTGCGTACTGTTGCGACTAGAGGATTGTAACGATCGAGAACTGTTTCGAGTATCCAGCGATCTGTAATAACTTGTCATAAATTGATTTTCATGGCAGCTCAAAGGAATTTCGAGTCATAGAGATCGGTAACTCAATCGTATTTGAGTGATAGTTCATCATAACAAAACACCTTTTCTTTGATGCATTACACTACTACTGATGAACAGATCTTTTCTCACAATTAGCTTGGCAGTTTTCATTCGTTGAGCTTGCAAGAGAAGTTCACGAATTAGCAGATCGAAATGATCTCATCTGAAATCTTGTTATATGTAGTAAAAGCATCACCTAGCGTGGTACTTTACGGTGCATTTGAATTTTGCCCATTGATCCTTATGGATAACTTGCAAACTATTCGGAAGAATTCCAAAGCTATGGACGGGCTCAACCGCTTTTGGTGTGGGGGTGTCTTACACGCAGCCTAACCATGGGGTGAAAGCGGGATCGGCTGGGATGAGACAAAAGAATTTTCGTGGAACTGTTGAAGCCCTCTAGACTCCCTTGAATACGTGGTTCGTAATATAGTGAAAGATCAGGGATGCGTGGGTTTGCTGGTGCTTTAATGATTTTTGGATACCCATAACCGTCGACGCGTTCTTCTGCTCTCCGTGAATCGCTGGACAAAAATGACATGTATACTCAAACACCACGTTGATTGTACTTCTAATCGCATAGATTTGTTTCGAGCCTGCTCGGTTAACCTCATTCACTCCCCTATGAAAGGATATGCAAAGACAGAATCCAATCAAAACAAACTTTCTCCGCTTGTGATGGTCGTCGTTATTTGGGGAACGCGACGCTCCTCGCATTCTTCTTTGGGAAGTTCCCTCGAACGTGTCGTTTCTTACCTAAAAGTATGGATTATGGCGAACAAATATGTAAGTGGCTCATCTACTGTTATGCACATGGTTCTTCAGAATAAAGTTGCTGAAAGTTAATTTTGAATTTGAAAAATGTGTAGCCATTCCTGAATATGTGTTATGAAAAAAAAGAAGGGCCGAAAAATACCTCGTTGCTAACAGGAGTTTTACGATGACCTGACAGTGACCTCGTGGAAGAACTCGTCACTTTCCTCGCATTTTGCTCTCTAGGGATGTAACGAAATTTTAATTGTGAAGTAATCCACGGTTAGTCAACAAACTTGCAAAATGGTATATGACGCTCGGCCGCCTTTTCACTGAAGTTTCGACCGCAGTAGTTGCATTGGACATAGTCTGAAAGTAAAAAAAAAATAGTGCGACTAAATCGGACCACTCCGTAGCTAACATCAACTGTTCTAGGAGGGCCAAACTACTTTTTCGATATTCATTCTAAATTCTACGATAATTTTCAAGAAGTGAGACTCTATAAACTGAGCTTCATTAGCCATAATAGGTACCATCAGTACTAGGAAACGAATTTATACTATTTAGTCAACTTAACGCACTTTTGGACCAAACCGTCGAAAACCGTCAGAACCTTTGGGAGTGACGAAATTGAACTCTGAATGTACCAACCAAAAGCTCTCAAGAATTTGATTTTGAGCTCAAAATGGCGGAGAAAAAGTGGTCATTTTGTGGATTTGGTTCATTTTCACATGCGAATAAAAGGGGTTGGAAACAATTTTCTCCAAACTTGAGCAAAGCAATCGCCAGAATAAACCCTACTGCAGCATTGACTGGATTGCTGGTGAATGGTCTATCAGAAATCTGCTCTGATGAGGGTGAAAATCTGGGATTTTTTTTTTTGCGTGGCAACTCATATTCAGAGGCATGTAACTTGTTAGCTACACCGGCCAGTGGTGTTACGAGTATGTAGTCCGCGTCTAAGCAATATTCTCTTTAGGAACTATAGTCGATTTATCATAGGCTAAGTGTATTCTCTTTTTACAACGGTTCAAACCTTGTATTTCGCTAAAATTCATGCGTTTGAAGATCGCCCCACCCGCGCCGATCATACCTTTATGGGGTGCGAAGACGATCGCTGCATAGTGGGGAGTCCAAATGTAAAGTTTGATAGCAAGAATTGCATGCCCACACAAAACCTGGACTCATTTCCAGTCATTGTGTACGCCAGTTATGTATCTGCATAGAAGGGGCCATTTTTCTTTCGTGAGCTTGGTCTTAAAGAAAATAATTATTATTGGCATCAGGAGCTCGAGAGCTTTCGATTGGTACCTTCAATGTTTGATTTGGTTCACTTCCAAAGATGATTCCGCCGGAATAGGATTTTGGTATTGTAAGAGTTCCAGACTAACCTACTTCTCAGAATTCTTTTCAGATGTTGCCATGAAGAAGAAACAGGATCTTCTGTTCAATCAATTGACCTAATCTACCCATCCTTTTTACACCTTCGGAGTGATTATGTGGTAATACTAAGTTATTTTCTGCTGTACGTAGCTTTGGGAAACAGGACTGAAAATTCGTCTGGAACGTTGATTTTGTGCAACGCTAGCTATGCTTGGATGAACAGGTATGCACAATGGATGCATTGTGTAGGACGATAGTGAGCGGCTCCGGCTTGTGCACCCCCTTTGAATTTTCTTCGGCAATTAAGTGGAAGCACAAACGCAGCTCATCGGCCAAAAACCAGATACGCTGCTTTTCGAAATAGTAGTCGTCAAGAAGTCCCTGCTATTTCGCCCAAAATGAGCACTTGCAAGTCGTGTGTATTTGAATGAATCCTCCCATTAATCAATTATTTAAATAAAATCAAGAGGAAATCATGTGGCTCACCACTGGGTACTGCAGTTCGAGGAGGAGGTGGAAGCGGAGCACCAGTTTTGATGGCATAATCCACTTTTTTCGACGAAGAAACAGCATCGATGAACGTCTCATGTCTTTCCTTCCAGTTTGTAAGTGGACGTGGGTAGACTCCTCCTAACTATGCTTGAAATAGGTTAACAAGGCTCAAAAACAGTACGAGAATGTAAGCAAATGTTAAGGAAGAAATAAGCTTTCTATGCGCATTTGCGCACAGTACACAACGTCTGGGCAAAAATCCCAAGGTTTCATCGCCATTACTTGGGAAGAAGAATGAGCTGCCAATGCATCACTTTTGCTAGAAATCATCAACTACCGAACGTGATTCCAGCATGTTCACTGCTACCTAGATGTAACGATAAGACCGATTGAGGTCGTCTTAACGATAGCTCGTATGTGGCTCCATACGGTTCACACCTAACATTGCGATACCTCCACATGCAAGCAAAGATTTTTTGTAGTTCCTCCACATATTTCATAAACTAACTGCTCTTTTATGATAACACATCTCCGTGCAAGAGGAAACAAGGTTCAGAACAGTTCAGCAGTCCATAAAAAATCAGTGTTAACATTAGCGACTCAAACATTGAAGTTTGCCAAAAACCTACCTTTTCTCGTTCCTTAGCAGCACGTGCTACATCAGCGTAGGTGATATCGCTTCCTGTTGCTCGCTGCTTCCCAGAATCGAATGGTTTTCTACTGAGCTTGCTCAACTTTTTACAAACGGGCTCATGTTTAACCTAAAAGCTGTTAGATATCCTTCCTTTTAATCTAACTTGAAGCGGAAAGAAAGCTCCATTACATTCACACTCATTGTCAGATGGACAACCTGTTCAGCAATAAAGTAACTTCGTTAAACAAACTAATTGTTTTAGAATGATTAAAAAGTGTCGAGGCTTACTGTGGTAAAATTGAGACTACAACGAGTAAATGGAAGAAGGAACTATGCGTTTCCTTGTGGAATCTAAATTAAACGAGAAAGTTTTGAAAAGAGTAGCGTACACATATCATTACAGAATTCGAAAGCTCACAGCTTTTTCTAGCTTAAATCTTAAATAGCCACTGCACTCAAAGGGTGAGCCAAAGGTGCATGTCCAGCGTTCAAGTGGTGTAAAAACCGTAAATAATAAGGAAGATGATAAAATTAATGTATGAGTTTACTGGAGGTACTTTTTATAGCAGCGTATAATTTCGATCAGAGCGGCTTGTTTTCTGTTGGTGAAACAGACGCAAACTTTCCACAGTGGAATCCTGAGCAGCTGGAAATATTTCTTGTTTCGAAGCCAAAATATGAGAAAATTTCTTCCTTCTTTCCATTTTCCAACATAGAAATGTCTCTTCATTGATCAGAACAGTAGAAGACGGAATTCTTGCAGAATTCGCAGATAAATTTCGATTTTAGCAGCAGAAAGAGATGAAGTGCTAAGAAATTCACAGAGGAAATCTATACGAATTCGAAATGAAAGGGCACTAATAGAACAAGAGGAAAAGAAGAAATGAGCAACAACTGGAATTCTTATTATTTAGCGATTTGGTGTGGACAAAATTGTCCAACTAGAGCAAAATGCATCAAGGTTTCAAAGACGATTTAAAAAAGACAGTTTCACCGAAGCGACTGGAGATTCACAGCGTGGAACAGAAGGTTGTAAGTGAGTGGTTACGTGTAATCATAATTGGCAAACCAAGTCTTATATGTGCACTTCACCCTTGTTCGAGAACCCTACCTTCGAGGATTGTTTCAGGCCGCATTACTTTCAGAGGCCTCATTATAGGACCAAATTCCCAGGATAACTAAACAGCAGTAGAATTGTCAGGTCGTATAAAAAGTCTCCGCAGTTTTTTTCCGTAGATCCGTCCAAACATCGAGCTTCTTTTTGTAGCCTGCTCTCTGCAAATGCTTTCAAACTGTCATATGGTTCATGTTTAGTTCCTCCGCTATTTCGTGACAGCTTGCATGTCGGTTTTGCTCCACCATTTGCAAAATTTTATAGACAACGAGGTGCATCTTTAACATCCAAATTTCCGGAACGAAATCTAGCAAACCACTCCTGGATCCTTTGTTCACTAACAAGATTTTCGCCGTACATTTCACAATTTTTTGGCGTGTTATTGCAGCGGTTTTGCCTTTTTCTATAGCAAAAAAAAGCATCATATACCGTATTTCTCCAGATGTTTCACTCATTTTCAAATTAGTAAAACTTTTTTCACGAGCAGCGAATTAGAGAACTATCTTAGCAAAAATGTGAGGTGGAATGTTACATTTTAAGCATATGTTTTTCGAGACAACCGGGTGACCGTTGCTCAGTATCAGAACCGATTTGTGGCGAGAAACCGCGGCGACTTTTTATGCGGCCTAATACTTTCTTCCTTGCATGGCTGAGAACTGCACTAAATGTACTTTTCAAAAAATTGGCGTATCTTGGGAAACAATCCTCTAAAAATCACTTTCATCGCTTCAAGTTGTGGTTTTCGCTGAATGAGAACAATGTGCAGGTATTTGTCCTCATTCGAGCTGACATCCGTACAAAGTCCAGTTTCTGAATACTACCGAATAACTTTGAAGAATGCAGCACCTCCACCGCCTTTGCAAAATTGTTCCCAGTTTTATTTTTCGCTAGAATTTGGCCGCCTTGGCTCCATTGCATCAATATATTTATGCGCAAGATAAGTGACAACGACTATACACAGTATCTTGGACTAGCCGAAGCAATGGGCTACGATCGGACCTCGCCCTAGTTCTTCACACCTCAAGACGTCGTAAATGTAACCCTTAGTTCTTGAAGCCCTACTGTGTGTAATTTCATTCATGATAACCATGACAACAGCATAACAACTACAGTGCGACCTTCGTTGAAGGGAAATAAACGTGTTTTCAGAGGTGTTGCTTCGGATGTAAAATTCGGAAAAAAAATTCTTCAATCCATGATTGCTCAGAATTTATTGCCAACTCTATATCAAACTACAAATAATAAATGAACGTCATCGCCTCCTTTCGAAATTGACGAGTATTGGTGTGCACTAGACATTTGACTCGATGGAAATCTTTTCGAATAGTCGATATTTCGAATCACTCAATTTTTGACCTTCTCGAATTTTAGTCGATCGAGTCACTCAAAGGTCGATTTATTCGAAACTCGACTCGAATTGATTCGGAGTCAAATCTCGAAGGTGCATATGCGGATTGTAGCTTATTCAGTGCTACCTTATAGCGGTAAGCTGAGTGAATGCTTCAAATTCTTTGGGCGCACATTTCTTCGTCGTACATTTGCATGCTGAACAAGCTAAAGCAATCTGAGACTCCTTTTCCTTATAGATGTGTCGACGATCTTCAGGACGTTGCCAAGGGATATGTACACATGGAAGTACGTTTGATGAAGAAAGTAGTAGCAACAAGACTATGTTTTCCATAGGTAGCACAGGAATAGAGTAGAAACTGATGGCAAAGCTCCGTTCTCTCACAATGCTTAGGAATCAAACAGTAAGCGAATTTCGTGCGGTTTTGAAAAAAATTGACACTCTGCACACTAGCGCATTACATGATGTTTCATGAAAGAAGTCTATGGATATTGGTCAGTGAAATCAAGTAAAGTTATTGTATTAATCTCTGGAATGTGAACTGTCCTTCCACCATCTCATACATAGAAGTTAGTGGACATCGTTAGAAGATGCCATCAGATCTAACGTAATGAAATCCGATGAAAATTGAAATCGCTATGTAAGACGGACTAGAAATCTAAATTTGTGGGAGAGCTGTAGTGGCCCATAAGATAAGGCCAAAGGCCACTGTTGTAAGCAGAATCTTTTACTACTACTCATCTATGGATTGAGCTATTCCCATGCTAACCTGCTGCTAGGAAACCATCATAGGGCTTCAATACATATCCAAATTTCATCTGGATTGCTCAATCAAGAGATAAGAAATAGCAAAGATTCTATGGCCGATACGTTCGCTGATCATGTCTTATTGGCTGCTACTCTAGTAATTGGAAGAACAAATTGTATGAACTCTCTATTTCTTATATGCCTTCAAAAAGACATGCTATAGGTTCGTGCAAAGGAAACAGCTCGTTTTTGTGTTGGTTGTGTATGTTTTCACAACTCTAATGAATGCTAACCTCGGTAGACAATCTAATACCTTTGACTAGCAGGTACCAACGTGTGAGCAGGTCGTTGTTGCTCTGCGGTCATAACTCTTGAAAATACGAAGCGAAGAATAAGAAAACGCCATTTATAGGTCGTCATGTTTCTCTATTTTTTATTTACTGTGAGGTGAAGGATGCCAGAGCTGGGAAAATTAGCAGAAATACGGGAATTTTCACTGAGAATATTTAGGCTACCTAATTATTTCCTAACAGTGTTATCAAAATTTAAGCCAGTTTTCGGAAGCAAATTCTGGCTGACCGGAATCATGCAGAAAATAGACGTTTGAGCATTCCGAGCGTTTTTTTTTCTAACGGACCGTCCACGACTTTTTGGAGCAAATAGCAGCAACAGGTGTTGTGGAGGATGTTGTTTTCAAAAACGGCTTAGAGATAATCACTCTCCCAAGAAAATTAGAAATGACGGGAAAATTGCTTCGAAAAGTGCTCATCTGCGTCTTCCCAAAAGCGAAGCCGTAGCACCCCAGCTCACACTTCGAATAAATAGTAGTCTTTGCCAAATGCAGTGAATGTGTTTGGGCCAGTATTCCCCGTTGTATTACAGGAAATTCCTCGAAATCCAGAAAATTGAAAACGTGGTATCTGCACATTTTCGATTATTTCAGGAATCTTAACTGCAGCGGACACCTATAATACCAACAGCACGGAAGCGCTGGCTTCGTTCTACAAACATATTACCATACCTCCATGTTATGCTATGCCCAAACAAAATTATATGGTTTTGAAGCGAGCGCGCCAGCTCTTTTGCACCATCCTGGTAGAATTCACTCTGATGGGAACAGAATGTGTGCGAAAAAAAAATGGTCTGCAGGTGATCTATCCTAAAGAAATAACAGTTCAACTTTTGTCTGGTACTTTCACGGCAATGCCTGTATCTTTGAGAACAAGTGTATTCTGTCTGGAAATAACTGACGAAAAGGAGGGTATTCCACTGAGGGAGGGTGATACGTGCGAAGGTGTTTCGCCAGCGCTCTTATCCAACTGATGGTTTGACAGCTCGGACTTTTCTGGAGCTTCCGAAACACTGAGTGCATTGAAACGACATCTTGAATATAAAGCGAACAACAGGGTTACAAGAAGCAAGTACATAGTAGGGATGAATACATCCACAGCAAAAACAGTTCCAGAAACACAAAGGATATCTAAGAAAACTACAAGAAGCTCACGGAAAGCCTTTTCATTGTATTGACTACTCGACGCTAGTGGTTTGACGACCGCATCCATCGGCCGTCGGCTGGCTAATTACCAAGCAAACCCTACATCCTGACAACGCGCACAAATACTCTGCCTCAAAACGGTGGAGAAGTACAGCCATCAGGAGGTTTTGCACATTTTTCTGGGGAAGATCGTGACCACCATTTTTTTTCTGGGTTCGATAGGCATTAAATGAAAAAACGTGCTCCAACCTCATAACATTATGGATAGTCACAGACTTCATAAAACAATATACTGGGCATAGATCACCCCTACAATATTAAGGACACCGTCGCCATATCGCTCTGGGCTAGCCATTCCACTGATACAGACATTGTTGAAATATCGAGTGGAATGTCTACTATTTTTGAGTGCTAATCACTGTTTTGGAAATAGTGTTTCAACATAATTTCGACCAGTAATGCAGATTTTATAGTACCACACCCGAGGCTTTTATTCCTTTGATTAAAATCGCCGAGTTCATCGGATCCGTGGCCTCTTTCAAACGTAGAACGGCAAAAATCTTACTCGGTTATAAATTTCATTATTTCTATGTTTAGGGTCATATCTGTTCTTGTTATGTAGGTTTTTTCAACGATTGTCTTACAAATCGTGTTAAATAAAATAAGTAAATAAGGTGGCCTCTGTCCTATAAGCATAACCAGTGGAAGGCCACCTGACCAGCAATTAAGCACCTTTCGTCTCCCTCCCTCTTCCACTGTTAGCAATACAACTGCGATATAGTGTATGGACATTGACTACTCATCGAAAGAGTTTAGTTTCGTGCAGAAGCCGAATTTTGCAATCACCAGAATTTCTACACAATCAACAAAACTGCGTTCTCCATAATGCATTTACAAATACAACTACCAGTAACATAAACCTTTTTCAAATGTTAACTTGGGCTACGAATTTATCTTTATGCTTAATTAATATGCGCTAGAGAAGTGGTGCGCTGCAGACAACTAGAACACATTCCACGGAATGAAAACGACCAAGTGAAGGAAAAACAAAAAGACAGATTAAGGTAATATATGCGTAGTCATGAAGGAGCACTCAATGGAGAGGAAATTGTATCGGCCTGGAGTAACAACATGAGCTGCTGAACCGCGCCAACTGTGGCGTCCATCTACATTCGCTACCGTAGTTTACACAAAATGGTTCATA
Organism: Ancylostoma duodenale; assembly: GCA_000816745.1. NCBI lineage: Eukaryota > Metazoa > Nematoda > Chromadorea > Rhabditida > Ancylostomatidae > Ancylostoma > Ancylostoma duodenale. Next base: position 30,439 of record KN726421.1, read on the forward strand.
ATCATAACCGCATCGTATTACATCCACAACCTAAGACGTTAAATAAAGATGAAGGCAGTTGGATGGCGAATGCAATGAGAAATATGATCGAGAGCAAAAAAAGTAACGCTTCCATGAGTAGAGGACGTGTCGGAGCGATCTTCCCTTTAAAATATCTAATTACTCACCAGACTTGACTTAATAAATTTTCGACTGCAGATTTTACACGGAAAAGTGGGTTCATCCTTGACGGACTCTAAATGCTTCGCATAACAATGAACGGAAGTTATTTCAATTTGGGAACAATGAACCTTGAAACACTACGGTCAGCAGATGCCCGTGTGGATTCTGGATTCACTGAACAAAACGATGCAGAACAAACTACGACTAACCTTTCTCCGCCATCACAAATCGGAATTGAAGAGAGCGCTTTGTTGCCGTAAACTACCCGTTTCCACAGGCAACAACAACGTCATATCTCCGCTACTGCACTGCTTCCGTTGCTAGGAGTCTAGTATTACCAGCCAGCTACGCCTTTCGCAATGGTGCTGGTCGTTCGTTAGTACCCCTAGTAATTTACCGAATCTGTTAAAGCTGCAATCTCTAACTCAACCAGAATGTAACGAGCTAACAAGTTGGTATTACCACGGAGGCGTCAGCCCCACTCCCTGCATGTTTACCACACTATGTGGAGATAAAGGCAGATGTTTCGAAGCTAATTGTTGGAATGAAATTACTTTGATCACCTCACCGAATAATGGGTTTACGACTTTGTACTCTATTGTTGAGCGCCCATTAAAGAAATTAAGGCAGGTAGGAGGGAAAGACATCTGATATCGTTAAGTGAGCATCAAAAGAGAACATCCAAGGCGAGATTCAGCGGGCAACATAAAAAGAAAACAAGAACAAACAAAAGAATGGGATGAACAATGCTCATCAGAGCACGGCTAGAAAAAAGTGGGTACGCGACAAAAAAGAAGAAAGTCTCAGTTCTCCTTGTCGGAGCCTTCTTCTGCAATGCACCTTTCCGGCTCCTCTGCCACTGTGACCATAAGACTCTTCTGGGAAACAGCGGTTTTCTCCGCATTCACTCTGAACCAAGAAATATCTTCGAATCATTTATGAGATAGCACTCCTGGTACTCGTAAAATACACTCACTGTGAGGGCAAACTGGCAGTAGCACTAACCGACAGTAAGCTCGCATCAGTAGTTTCTAAAAATAACAGTTTTAGCAAAGAATTATGAACACTATGTATGTACGTATGCTGCGTGAATCAAAACTGTGGTTGAAGACGAGATGAATTTCCTGCGAATGCAAAGACAAAGCACATGCGTATAATTCTGTTCCACGAAGACACGAGTATTCAGACCCGTGGGTATTTATACCCTAACTCTACTAACCATCCTTCCAATGACGCATCCGCGCCCAGGAAGTCACTATGGATCGTGGGTGCGATTCATTAACGCTGACCAGGTTAGCGCGCTAGCCGCTGGCTAGTAAACCAGCTGGCTAGCGTAACCACAGGGCAAACGCAACCTGCGATGCATCAGCGTGCGCGCGGGTTAGGGTTGTTAACCAGCCAGAAGCCCCTCGGTAACCGCATGTTGGCTCGCCATATTCTGTGGAAACACTTTTTTTCTCATATTTTATCGGACATTTTCCCAACTAGCATCTATGAATTACACATTTAGTAAAAGTACATAATCATTGAAACTTGTGTATTGGAGTGAGACACTAACTGTGCATTTTACATGGGATTATTAGACTATTTAAAATACATTTGAATTCGTCAACGATTCGAAAACCAAGAACTTTCGACTATTCCAAATACTAATAATTCCTAAAATATTCCATTTTTGAATTGCTCGAGTAATACACTTTATTGAACGTATGTGTGAACGAATTATTCGAATATTGGACCTTCGGTTGCGCGAAAGAATGAGCAGTTCGAAAAACCAACTTTATTTTGTGAACGTCATTATTTCAGACTTTACAACCCCCTTCTTTATTTGAACCTTTTTTTTTCGACGCCACACCTCACCTTCTGTGATACATTTCCTTTCTAGACATCATCACGATAGTATCCTGGTTTCTAGTTAAGTTTCAAATGTCTGAATTCATATTGCTAACGGCTTCATCACATTTCTAATACTACGAGTTTTATCTAAAGTTTTCACTTCTACTCACACTTTTATAAAAATTCGAGAATTTTCGCCTTAAATTTACCAACTATGAGATCAATGCATGCTTTCAGTTAGTTTTATTTCAAAGTTGTATTTTTTTTAAAGATAAGCCAGTTTTAGACAAAAATTGTATAGCAGAAAATGGCATTAGGTTTGGAAAGCAATTATGAGCTAGTGGCAATCAATTACATCGAAATAGAGCCATTTTCTAAGCAATTTTCCGATTGCTAACTGCCTAACCAATTGCTAGCCGGACCTCCAGACGTTAGGTTGGATTTGGCCCGTCGGTGACCTGCCGGTGACCAACCCGCGCGCTCGTGAATCGCAGCTAACGCCACATCGGCCTCAAACCAGGCCGTAGCCAAAGGTTATGCGTTATTGAATCGCACCCCGTATGTCCTAACTCTGGCGGTACAACCGCTTCGCTGCTGGAGAAGCGAACTTCGATGAAAAGCAAGATCGCACCGCATTTGTCTGGAATTCCCTCGAAGCAAGAAATTCAATGCTATCGCCTGTGGTCACCTGCCCCAGGAAGCCAGTGACTCTTTCGCGAGGAAATGGCCAAGGGGTCAGCAGCTCACTTGCTCTAAGACGACGCTCGGCCAGATGTCTCCTCAAAAAGTCGATTCCATCTTCAATATCAGAGCTAATGGGTCCCCAACCTTACTCAATGGATATCTGATGAATCATTTTCTGAGCAACGAACATCCAAGAACTGTGAAGATTCCTAATTAACTACGTAGCTAGCCGAAGTTACTGACCAGGTTGTGAAAATACAGCAATAGAAAAAAAATTCCCACAGAACCTCTGTAGATAAAGTGAGCACAATGGAGGTGAGTTTATTGCGGACTTAGGAAGCACGCGATGCGACCGCATCGCTCGCGTTGGAACCGTCGCTGTGGGAGCAAATGGTAGGGTTTTCTTAATAATTAGTTTTCTTGCTAGGTGACATCAAATAGGAAGAAGTCTGTCAAGAAAGGCCAATAATTTGCTATCACGGGGGCAATCTTAGTGTGAGTGGGTGGCGCGGTCGCCCCTCGTGCTTCTTGAATCCGCGAGAAACGCATTTCCATTGATACTCACTGTACGTGACAATGAACCAATCAGATGAGGTGAATTTTGCAAGTACCGCTTCAATATTTAAGAAAGCGAATCGTTTCCTAACATAAACTCTCAGTGGCATTTGCTGAATATGACCCTACAATCATGTGTAAGTGCTGAGAAGAAAAAAACTGATATACTCACTCTTAATTGACAGCCAACAGAGATCAAACTTCGAATTAACTCTTTTTTTTTAGTGAAATACCAATGAAGTATGGTACGCTTAGAAGGACAGTACAACCCACCATTTGCTGCAGAGCGATGACTGCGGAACGAAAACGGAATTGCGAGACGCGCGAAGGAACTGCCCACATGGCTCACTGTTCGTCTCAGTCCCAGAGCCGATCGGAATCCAAAAGTAGAGGAAGCAGTAGACGGCGACATTGAAGACTCACTCATCCTCACTTCTGAGTTTTCAGGAGCATCGTGCTCCTTAGAGAGAGCTCTGAAGTGTCTGAATTATAGATATGGAAACTTTGCTGAGAAGTATGTATGATTACTTGAAAGTTAACAGCAGAAACGACGCATGAGGGCAGACCAGAATAAAGCGAAAGGACCTACCGTTTAATGTGCTTCTTCAACAAGTCACGCAGATTATTCGACGCCACTTCAGTGATGGTAAACCCTTCCCATGTTGTATCTCTCCCGAAATCCATGAAAATCTAGACAGAGCAGTGTATTTTCGAAATGTCATATGGGAAACGTGAAGTACCTTTTTGTGTACTTCTTCGATAAAGTCGGCCATGAGATCCTTGTCGGCAGCTTCGACATACCAATTTACATCACTTGATATAGCTCTTATTGTCCAGCCAAAAATAGGAAGAACGTCTGAATTAAAAAAGAAACATACTCATACAAATGCATTCAAGACGGAGCTACAAAATTTGCCACTGTGTGGTTTCGCGATGGCCCAGCGGGACTTCTCCGAACGCAGCGCAGTGGTGGCTTTGGGAGCAAACAAAACTGTATTCTGGTATGCGTTGGGGTTTTTTTGCCCTGTTTCCCAAGTTTATTCCGCAGTCAAGTACCTTGTGTGTTGAGCTATTCGATCATCACCCTCTTTCAGAAGAAAGATGCAAGCTGGAAAAGGTCTCCAGCAATGAGGAGATAACTGTCTTAATAATAAGGATGGGTGATGCCTTTAAGCGCTCATTAATTGCGCGAAATGTTAATCGGGCTGCAATTCTATAATTTTCACTAATATTTGGCACTAACTGTGATCTGGATGCATTTGAAAAGGTGCTATAGGTACCGATTTCTGCGCATAATAGCATCTCACAGTGCTCACTTATACCTCAGACTGCTTGCAGTCAATTGTAAAAACTTTATGGACCAGAAGCACGCATTGGGTAAACCAATTCAAGATGACCAAACATAATTTCTGTATCTCAGAGTGAAACAACTTTTGGAAAAAAAAGCAATCCTAAAGGCACATATCAAACATTCAAAACTTTGTTTGGATAAAAGTAAAAACATTTAAATTTGAATAAATCTGTCTGCTACATCGACCATTGAAGAAACAAAAGGAAAACAACTGGAATGACATAGCATTTTCAGTATATCTGATTCATATTCGCAAAGCGGCCCCTTGATCTGGGTGATCTAGGGTTTGATTTGGTTACAGGCAAAATGGCGCCTGCATCCTAAATGAAACCACTTTAGCCTTTCGGTGAAGTGGAATTTGATGAAACCGAAACCTGCATGGATTAATTCCCACGAGTTGCTGTAAAACCGTAACTAAATGAAAAAATAGCAGAATAACGCGATATCTGAAACCGACCTGTTGGCTCAAGCCTGTCGTCGACGGACCCTTCATAGCGGAACAACTTCAGGCGATTGATCTCGCGAACATTTGGAATCAACAGGTGGGCAAAGTATTTGTACCTGGAAATTCGCATATCCCCCTTTTTTCTGATTAAGTAGATAGTCGTAAATTCACACATAAGAGCATTATTACATATCGTTATATGTTGTACCACCTTTCCATATAATTTTTGTGACTTTGTCCCCCCGCAACATTGAGCATGTATGGGCGTGAGAGAGAGGGAGGGAGGGAGGGAGGGAGCTAGGGAGGTAGGGAGAGCAGACATTGTCGAAACAGGATAAAACATGTGTCCACCTCTCTGAGCCTGACAAGGCAATTGTTTGAGAAGACAAAACACGTCTTCTGATGATTGGATCGTCCTGATACCTAGTAGCTTCGAAGCGACAGAACATGTCTCCTCCTGATAAGCATCCTGACATCTTCACCTCTCAGAGATTCCGGGACGGCGAACGCAGGCCGGACACGTTTCAACAGCAGTTACACCGCGAGGTGAAAGCTTATTTGTCGCCCCACGAGCTGCGTTCGCCCCTAGCAGGCTGTGTTCAGGGAGCGATGAACTGGTTTGCATGTCTCAAACCTAGGATCGCAGCTCAATCTTGGCACAGGGCTGTGTTCGTGCCGCAGACTTGGGTAAGTGGATGCTTACCCAAGCTCATCCAAAAATAGTCCCGAACGCGTACGCGCTTTCCGCGGCAGCGCTTGGGGGACGCCGCGGTCGCCGGTAGACCTCCAGATCCTCGCCGCATCCGCACGCGTCCGCACCGCGCGGATCTCGTCTGACCGATTATTGCACTGAGTTTCACCCGGGCCTCTGCCGGCCTGACGGGTCTCGCTGGGCTCGCCTTGTCTCCGCCGAAGCGGAGACACGACTAACCTTTGATCCTCAACCAGCGGCTTATATACACCTCCCAGGGGTCGTGTCGCCACGTGGCAAGGAGCAGGCAGAACGCAGGTTGAACGGCACCACAGTTCATCGGGCAAAAAACGCAGCCGAAACACGGGATTTGCTGCTCTTTGCAGTCGGAATGCAGCAGTTCCTCCTCTTGCAGCAATGTCTGCCTTCCATTTCTTGGGGGGGGGGGGGGGGGG
>KN726422.1:3662-15073 GCA_000816745.1 Ancylostoma duodenale
CAAGACCATCGCCTTCTTCGTGCAAGATTCTTCTTCTCGCGCAAAGGAGAGAAAGCCGCAAAGTTCAGGAAGAGGACTCCCAAACCCGTCATCAATTGGGATCTCGTCACTTCGTTAGCCAGCTTGTGAGGAAGATGCCGTTGTCGACAACATCGACGAAGAATACGATCGGCTTGTTCAACATCTTCGCGATAGCGCAAGGAAAGCCGAGGGCTCTAGGGCCACCAAAAGACGACTGTCTTACGAGACCCTCGAGCTGATACGCCAGCGTGGAGTCGCGAGAGCCGCAGGCAGCTACCGACTAACGTCCGAGCTCGCAAAACGGTGCAGAGAAACGATAAAAGAAGATCTTAAAGAGAGATGGTCAGCAGTATTGGCCGAAGCCGCAGAGGCAGGATAAAGCATTCGCAACGCCCGCCGTGACTTCGCCAATCGTAAGACCAAGATGACCGCCCTCCGGCGCCCAGACGGTACAATTTCTTCATCAAGACGGGTAATGAAGAAGGTCATCCACGACTTCTACTCGGATCTCTTCGATAGCCACGTCCATCTCCCCCAGTATCATCTTGGGGAGGATGGATATGTTGTCCCATCAGTTCTCCCTTCCGAAGTCCGGCATGCCATCAAGTCGGTGAAGAATCGTACAGCACCGGGCCCCGAAAGGATTTGACCGGAACATCTGAAGAACCTGCCGCCAGTTCTTATCACCACCTTGGTAGGCTCTTCACGCGGTACCTGTCGGAATGCAAGGTACCGAACCAATGGAAGACCAGCAGGACCGTGCTGCTGTACAAGAAGGGAGACCCACAGGACATCGGCAATTATCGTCCCATCTGTCTGTTGTCCGTCATCTACAAGCTTTTCACTCGAGTGATTCTAAATAGGATCGAAAGGACATTAGATGAAGGACAACCGTGAGAGCAAGCAGGGTTTCGAAAAGGATTCAGTACTATCGATCACATACACACAGTCACTAGACTCGTTGAAAAATCGCGAGAGTATAAGAAGCCTCTCTGTCTCACGTTCATCGATTTGAAGAAAGCCTTCGACTCTGTGGAGACAGAAGCGGTACTGGAAGCCCTGGGCAACCAGGGCATACCCACTCAGTACATCATGATATTTCGTGAGCTCTACAGCAAGTTCACAATCAGGATTTCTCCATTCTATGACGACATCACCATCGACGTCAAGAGAGGGGTTCGACAAGGCGACACGGTGTCGCCAAAACTATTCAGCGCCACTCTCGAAGACGTCATGCGAAGACTGGAATGGGATTGCATGGGAGTGCAAGTTGATGGCCGGCGACTTAACCACCTTCGCTTCGCTGACGACATCGTCCTTATAACACCAACCATCGGCGAAGCGGAACGAATGCTGGCCGACTTCGACGACGCGTGTGGAAAGATCGGTCTCCAGCTGAATCTGACGAAGACGATGTTCATGAAGAACGGATGGGTTCCAGATGCCCCATTCTCGCTCAACGGAAGGACCATATCCGAGTGCTCCAGCTACATGGTGCTAGGTCGGGAAGTCAGCATGATGAACGACCTCGTTCCAGAGCTGGGCAGGAGGAAGCGAGCGGCTTGAGGAGCTCACAAGAGCATCGAAGACGTAGTGAAGAAGACGAAGAACACTAGGCTCCGTGCCCACCTCTTCAATACGACGGTTCTCCCTGCTTTGACGTACGCCTCAGGAACCTGGGCGTTACGCAAGCAGGATGAGAATGCGGTCAGCATCGTCGAACGCTCCATCGAGAGGGTGATGCTAGGAATAACTCGCCTCACGCAAGTGAGGGCTGGAATACGGAGTTCCACCCTTCGTGAACAGTCGAAGATCAGGGACGCTGCCGCTTACGCCAAGTTGAGTAAGATCAGGTGGGCCGGACAAGTGATGCGTCTTAACGACCACCGTTGGACAAGAGCCGTCAGCGACTGGGCTCCACGGGACGTTAAGCGCACGACAGGGAGACCACCGACCCGATGGTCAGACTTCTTCACGAAGTCCTTCAAGGAAAGATATAATGCTCTTCGTGTTCCTCGAACGGACAGAATCCACTGGACTACTTTGGCTCGCTAGAGGGACAAATGGAAGGATTGCTGGCGCCCGCTCGGTACATCCGAAGATCAACGGGAGTCAAAGTGATCACACTGCATATGATATGAACTTATTAAGGCCTGAGGAAGGCGCTAAGCGCCGAAAGCTTAGTGGAAATAGACTACTGACACGGAAGCTCTCATTGAACACTGATCAAAGAAGACACAACCACATGAGGCTTCACGACAGCTCGATACTAAAACAAGAAGTGACGATTCACGGCCGAGAAACAAGGAGGGAAAAAGCGTTGCATCTTCGCAACAGAATGACTGCACATTCAAATGGTATCGCTAAGCGAAAAATTGTAATGACAAAAATGAAAGACTTCAATCATTCAGTGATTTAGCGCTGGCTTCCTTACTCCTCTAGCCTTTCTAGGAGCTCAAAGCCTTGATGTCCAGAAAGAGATTCAGGTGGAATCACCAATTATTCTCAATTATTCTTGGTCGTATGAGGTTGTTAACAGGACCTCGAAAAAATCCCTCGCGGGGAAAGAATTGAGAGCAAGAAAGAGATTGGACCAAGTATGCTGACCTTTGAGCGGATTGGGCTAAGAAATAAGTTGAGAAATGGACCTGAGCTGGTTTGTTTTCATTGTCATTCTGGAAACCTTTCAACCCACCCCCGTATGCTACTCAGGTTTTCAGCAGTTTTTAGAACTCGTTTGTTCTTCTATGCTTACTTTCCAATTCTTACCTGATCTACTCCTATTTGTCTAGTATTTCACTGGTACTTTATAAGAGATCGCCGAAACTTTTACTCAGTTTCCATGTGAGGTTGTGCACGATACGGAAGCTAAATACAGATCAAGTTTTTCCTTGTTCTTCTGTTTTCTCCGTTTTCGTTTGCTCTGTTATCGTGGTTAATCCTGGAAATGAATACTGCACTTCCTTTCTGAATCATCCAAGTAAAAAAGAACTTTGCGGGCGCAAAATTTTCAAAATTTTCCCGAACACTCAAAATTGCTCAATTTTTCTAGGCAAAAATTGGATCGAAATTCTAGTGAGTTCAAGAGGCTCATCTCGAATGATCGAATATGATCTACGCTTTGAGTTCTGCAATTGTTCCTTCGATTACCGCAGGAATACTCATTTCTGATGTTGAGAACTACATCAGACAGGTCGACAGAATGTAAAGAACAACAACAGAAGAAATACTTCAGATGATGTCTAAACTCTAAACTGCTTAACCGCAAAACAAAATCACTTGAGTTTCATCACGGTTCTAGCTCGGCACACGCGACCGGGCAAATCTTGAGAAGATCTCCTAATCTCTGCTTTGGAATAAATTTTAGTTTTGAATTTTGAGTCCATGCATACCTATATGCAACAGGACGTCACGTGATATAACGGGACAGAACTGAGGCCGCACATCGGCTCCACCAGTAATTAGTCTTTTCCGACAGCATGAGGCTGGCCGCTCTGGAGGTGAACTGTGCAATCGCTTGAGCGATCATAAATGGAACGAGTGAATGTAAATGAAAACCACACAGCTAGTAGAGTATAGCACCAAGCTATGGGATCAAGCATGAGAAGAAGTTTGGAATTATTTGCGTGTGTTATACGTTTAACGTGCACTACCAAACTTCTCGCTGCTGAGGGCATTAGTGGGCAATGGCAGAGTCATATTCGGACGACACAAGAAATCCTTTTATCCGGCAATGAAATCAAGAACACATTCATCAAGATGAAATTACTCTTCTTCTTCGTCGAATGTGTAACACTTGCATTCGGAAACAATAATACATGGTTCATCTCGCGTGCCAGCATTTGAACTATCATCCTGAATATGTTTTATTTTTGATTACATTGTTGTCATTATGTACTTACTTGCATACTCTACTACCAATCTGGCTATCCGGCTACTGCCGGACTTCCAGACCTTTTCTAGCTGATAACCACAACGATATAACTTTTTGTCCTACCAATTTTTTCAACGGCAAACGTAGCATTGTATTGCTTTCTCTTGCTGCCTCCTCTCTGTGCTAGTGGATTTGCTATAGAGAAGTGACCTCTCGTTCTCGTTCAACTGCAGCTAACGGTTGATTCAAATTTTAGGTATGTGAAAAAGTTTCCGCCATTGAGCGGTAAGTCGCTATAATAATAGTCATCCTTGCAAATGCTTTGTAAACGGTGCTTAGTTTTGTTGGTTTGACATCTGTCAATAATATTCTGTACACATTTGTTTTGATTTGCATCAACAACTTTGTGTTTTACAGGGATAATCACGTAGAATTTGAGCCAAATAATCATTATTTGTCACAGTAACCCTATCGTAACCACACAAAAACGGGACTACGGCACAAAATGGATAGGATATTAGTGTTCAGCACCTCATATAACCCCCCTTTACAAAGTTTCGGCTAAAAATTTTCGTTTTGAAAATTTTCGGGCTTAATGCCTTCTTGGCTCGCGTCAAAAAAGCTGTCCATGAAACACTTGAAGCACTTAGCTGGGACGTGCTACCTTATGCGGCTTATTCATCAGACTGTACCCTGTAGACTGCCATTTGTTCCGGTCGATGTCTCACGGCTTTCCGAGCTGCGCTTCCAATCGTCCGAAGACATCGAAAAATGGGTCCGTCTCCTCCAGAAGAATGGGGAAAGGTTATAACCAACGAAGGCCAATACTTTGATCGATGTACCTGCCTTGTTTCTTGTAAAGACTGAATTTTGCTTAAAAAAAACTTCTTCACATATCTAATAGTTAGGAGCAGGTACCTACCACCGATTTACCGTGGTATGATGACAGAAACTGGTCACTCTCTGCATGTTAGTTTGGGTAATGTGATTGGGGTAGGCTTAGCATATGAAAAAGAGCGGTGGGCTATGGTAGCGTACAAATGGGAGCGAGCCAACAGAGGAGTTGGAGTGAAAGAGAACAAAGGATACAAACACATATTATTCGTCTATTAAAGGGTCCAAACGTTTGACACTTACCAACACTGGGTTCCGCTAGGGAATGGGTGCAATGCAGTCCAAGTATGAGAAACGTCAAGATACGGTAACATCGATGTGCGCCGGCGCTCAAATGGCAGAAACACGCGACGGAGACAGAGTTGTTTGTAGGCATCCCAAAGTGATAAAAGTGACACTAGCCTAGCGCAGCCAGTTCACTTTCTTTGGAAGAATACTGCAGCTCCAATTTGTGCTTACTTTGTTATGGGTGTAAATTTGCTTCTCGCCCTCTTCGCACAATCGATTGTTTCTCAAGCGATCTCTTCTACTTCCTCCTAGATGTCGTAGCAGATCCTTATCTATTGGCTTATTCCAGTAACAATCTCAATACAACAATACTCTGTCACAACACTGACTTCTTAACTAACATAAAAGAAAACTTCAGTTTACATCTTGTTTGCATATTATGTAGATTCCACTTCAAAAATGATAGCAAAGTTGACAAAAATACATTAGAAAAGTACATATATCAAAGTAAGACATATACACAACATTTTAGATAACATAAATATTAATAGAATCTTCAACAAAAATGTAATAACTAGCATTATTAAAAACAACACAAATGGGCAATTTATTCCTTTTAGACAAATATATGAGTATGATGAACCATTTTCTAAAAAAAATTTTTTTAATTATAATACCTTTCCTAAAAACTTAACGAACGGAGCACTTACCAACATTTTGAAAACTAATTGTGCATGCAACGATATGGATTTTAACAAATATGTAGATCCTTATCACAAACATGTTATCACAGGAGATTTATCAATAATAAAAGACAAAGGTTTACTAAATATATTAAATTAAGGTACTCAGTTCATAACTGTTAAAGAAATAGTAAACAGGATATTAAGCAATGGGTTATAGATTGTGTGGACAAATACACGGACTAAGTCTGAAGTTTTCATAATCTTAACAATATTACAATAAAACATATAAAAGAAGAATTGAATGAAGAAATCCCTAAAAAACTTAAACATTTACTTCACTACAATAAAATAACAAGCATATGGTATAGTTATAACTACATTTACTTTAATTATATTCAAAAAACATCATCGTTTGTCCTTTGAATAAAGCAAGTAATAATTACGGTTTCATATGTAAGAAGTTTTATCTTCTCACTATTCTAAAAGAAATGGGTTTCAATGTAAATTTGAAAGAGCACACTATACTTCCGAAAAAAAATCCAGAATACATACATACATCACACATAGAAAAGAGTGCAAAGGAGAAATTATAAATAGACATGAAAAATTATGTGTGCAAAACAAATTAGAAATGAAGGGAAGCCTACAATACCAATTATATATAGTTTACCCGATTTACATAAATCACCTATCAAATTCAGATTCATTACTGAAGCTTCATCAAGCTCTATCAAACCTTCAGCTATAGAAATGAGGCATAGGCCCGTAGTAAAGTGTCCAGTGCGATCATCGCACACAACCTTCAGGGCGATGATCGCACATCGCATTGGAGAGGATTATGGTGATCATCGCCATGGTGAACCGGACAAGTCGTACATGAAAAGTGATCAAATGTACGTGTTTCACGTACTCTCACATCATTCTCAGGACTGTTTTAGGGTGTGGACAGTTATTATCCATTGCGAGTAACAAACTAGATCGAGTACGACTTGTCAGAAGCACCAGAAGCACCTCTGTGCTTCTGACAAGTCGAACGTATTCGAGCTTGTTCTGTGCTATGGGGCAAAATTCAACATGCTTGGGTCTGTAGGTCTAGGTGCATTCTGTGCAATTCGCGCACTTTATCATACGTACCTTCACATCATCAACATTCTCCGAGTGAGATGCTCCGAGTACTTCACTCAGCGTCTCTCCGCTCCGAACGCTATCTAATCGCCAAACGATGGCGATCATCGCCCTCCAGGGCGATGAGATCAACGCCCCACACATACATGCTGCCAGCACCGCCACGGTGGTGATGATCTTCCATTCATCAGTGTTGGAAGGTCGTCGCGCGTGCGATCATCGCCACAAATGTGGCGACGAGATGTGCAGGCAGCTGATCTCACCGCCATGACACTTTACTACGAGCCATACTCTCACCTTCATCAAAAATCATTTCAAAAAATATGTTCTATAAAAACTAGAAATAAAGGATTCATTGGATACTGGTCCATAGACAATGTCAACATCAGTAATAAATTAACTAATATTAATCTTAGCAACAGAAAATTATACTCTGCAGATTTCAATGACATGTTTACCAATCTTCCGCATGATACTATCATTAAAAATATACATCATATACTCAACATATGCTTCAATAATGCTAATAAAAGCATTAAGTGGGTACAATAAAGTCTTCTACTCTGATAACGATAGTCTCTCTAAATACAGATTTTACACTAAAGGGCTGGGCATATATGCAGCGACGGCGATTTCGTCACCACGCGATTTAACTTGCAAACATCACAAAAACCGCCGTGGTCATTCCACGCGCGCGCCTTCATTTTTGAAAGCAATAGATAGACGCGCGGCCGATTTTTACAAAATCTCACGAAGAATGGTGTGGCGATCAAGTCGAATCGCGGCCTGGGCATACTCCATTTGGTTCGTCGCTACGTCTGGACGTTGCGACGCGACTGGATGGTTTTTCTTAAAAAATTCCTTTGTTTCAATTCATTTGTGCAGGTTTCTTACTATAACAGACTCCTTGCTTTAGATTTGATGAGAATATGTGTCGATCTTTTTTCTTCTTTTCTAGGTACTATTCTCTCAAATTGTTCCCAAAGTCCAGTATTTCAGAGAGAGTCCAGTATTTGATTTCCTATTGTTTCGCCATAGCCGACTTCGCATATCTCCAAATTGTAGATGCTTTACCGAAATTTCAATAAATATTACAATTAGTATGCTCAATAGGTCAAAAAGAGAATTAGTACCAGTTTGGAACGCTAAAATAGTCTTCCAAAACCAATTAGGAGCCATAATTCAGAAATAGACGTTTTCATCACGCCTTACTACTTCTAAGTACGGGGAACAAGTGTGAATGAAACATAAATATCGAAGTTTTAGTGGGATGAGCCCAGCAAATGATTCAGTGCCGTCTTCGATCATTAAATGAAGTATGCCGGAGCACGCGATCCAGTCGCCGCGACAAGATCGCTGGTGCAAACTGCAGTCGCGACGACCAAATCGCGTCGCTTGAAGTATGCCCAAGGCTCAAGACTGATCTGCTTAAAGGCAGTGTCTTACCTCAGGGATCGCACTGGAGATTCCCACGTCAGTCGAACGTATGCGAGCCGCTGAGCACAACGATGTGCTTTAAGTTTCCTGGGAATGTCGAAAAACCCCAAAAGTTTCGGGTTCATTTGGCCGAGAATTTTAAAATTCTCGGCAAGTGGACGAGAGGTTTCATTCCATAGCAAAAGCTTAGTGAGAGTGCGGCATAGTTTTCCGGCACGGCAATACTTGCTCAGTCAAAAATAACTACCGCTGAGAAGTTCATTTTCATGTGCAATCTTCACTTCTCAGCTCCGCTTCTTCCAGCTTCCTAGCAAGATAACTCGTCCGCTCCAATATCAAATTTAGCTTCAAAGTAGGGTATTTCGAGGATATTTTCACATATCAAGCACATCATTGGAATCAGAGTCTCGAGCTGGACCTGAATCAGTGAATACGATACCCAACATGAGGTGAGACAATGCCTTTAATGCTTACATTTTTTGAATACGAATACTCAATTGCAGTCAAGAAAATGCCCGCCCCTTTCTATCCCTTCCGGTACATGGACGATAATCTAGTAATACACAATGTGAAGAAAGATGAAATACATACTAAAGTTACTCAGATTTACAATAATGTTTTTGAACTAGGAATCACTAGTGATAGTGAATACAAATGTATTTGCTTGGACTTAGATATTGAAATTAACGATAATCGTATTTTTACTAATCTATTAAACAAAGCGCCGTAAGGGGGCTAGAGAGGTTAGAGATACGGGGCGGCACTCATAGACACCGCAATCCTGAGGCGCAGACTAAGGGGCGGAATGGCCGATTTCTAGAGACTCAGACACGTTCGTTTCGGGACACACCAATTTCGTCACTGCTGGCTCTCCCGCACGCACGGGGTAGTGATTTCATCATCTTCGGTGGCGGTCTCGAAGCATAGGAGTGAGGGAGTGTTTACAAGCTTCCAGGCTGCACAATGTACGCAGCAGGAAAACTCCCCTTCCACTGTTGCGACGCTGTAGGTACCTCATGTGAAGAGATGGGCGGGTTCTATGAGAGCTGCAGCGTGCTGGAAGCTTGGTGGGGCTGGACCTACGCGGTCGCCTCATCTGGTGGATGCTACTGTCGCATCCCCGGCTGAATTCTTGCAGCGATTGTGCAGTCAGGATATGCGCGCGTTCCGAGAAAGCTTTTGCATTAATACATAGAGTAAAAGCCTCACTATAGCAACAAGGCATGACATTGTGTAACCAATCAACAAATAGTTGATCAAAATCAACAACACAAACAACAGAACAAGGGTTGACAGTTGACCTGGCTGAAGAGCCCATTGTGACCCAATAGTGTGGAGCACATGAGCATACAGGTCCGCCATTATAGATTCGGTTCGCTTTGCCTCAATAACCTGGAGAACGCTAGCTCAGACAATTGTGCCGTCGAACAGCAGGTCGAACCCCCATCGCCCCGCCCACTTTTTGATTTGGGGGAGCGTGTATCGACGTTCTGCTGTAGCAGAACGTGCTGCTCATGCCCCCCGACGTGCTGCTCATACCCCCCGACGTGCTGCTGTCCGCCGGCATTCTCCAGACGTGCTGCTGTCCGCCGGGAGCGTGATAACACGTGTATATGTAATTAATCAACAGCTTCATTTTCCCTCACCTTCACTTTCATCTCAACTTCCCTGGAACGGTGGTAGGTGTTCATGAGTTCTCATAATTGGGCAACTAGAGCAATTTGCACCACAAGGGACGTCAATCACGGTCAGTATTCCAGCGGAATGGCGCGCCGGACCACCGAGCAAACGTCTACGGACGTTCGTCAACCGTCGCGCCGCAGCGCGCGGGTTCGCTCGCGACACTACCTTTCTTTTTTCCTAGCGCAGGCGGCGCGAGGGTTCGTCGCGCACTCCGCAATTTCACTCATTTGTGGGCCTTCTTGGTACAGTTGACGTCAATCACGATCAGTATTCCCTCGGCCTGTAACGTGGCAACACCTACGTGGCGCTGCTGGATGCTGTGGATTTCGTGTGCTGCCTCGCTAGCGCCGCGTGGGTACTGCGACGCTCCAGGCAGCGGGAATAGTGATCGTGATTGACACTCCCTGTAAATGTTTGCGATAGAGCGGTACCGATTCAGTTCTGATATCTGACAATGAGTTTGAGGGAGATATCGTCTTGCAGTTTGTCTCCAACGAAGAGGCTTTTTGTCATTCCTTATTAGAAAGCTGTTGTATCGCGTAATTTGCGGTCTTCACTGTGGTTGATGACTGGTTTTCTCCTATCCATGATTTCTAAGTCGACGGTGTGAAGAAATTGCATCTTGCGTTCTGTTTCGAGGTTACTGACGTGAGGTAGAAGTTCGTGCTGAAGCACCTCTGAAAGTTCAACTCAACCCAGGAGCATCCGGATTAGAGTGTGAATGTATGTACGCCATCACAAATGAATGAAATTGTCGCAGAAACTAAAGACAAGCAGAAAATCCTAGCAACTTCTATCGGCCGCAACTTCCATCCATGGACCGTCCCCCCCAGTTTGGGCGCCGGCGCACCCTTATGATAGGCTTGTTCTATGGAGGCGGCTCTCAGACGCTCGGGGCGGCTCTCAGACGCTACCTCCGCGCCGCCCGCGCCGCCCCCGAGTCTGGAATTCTGCGGGCAGCCTTAGACATTCACGCTGAACACCAATACCACCAAGGCGGCGCATGTCAGCTGCACTCCAAACCGTAAACCGGGCGGGGATCACATCAACTGCTATTCAGCTGATGGATTGTAGTAATAACAAGAAATGAAAATTCAACAGTAATCATGACTTATAATAACGGGCTTAGTCTGTGTGTGCCTGTGTGTCACGAAATTCGTTCATCCTGTTTTGAAGGCAGAGTAAGGCGGTCCAGCATATCTCTAGGTTGTTAGCAGACTCACTGTGGGTCGACTGCTGTGATAAGGGTGCGCTGGTGTTAGAAGTGGGGGAGAAGGGTCCAACAGTGTGATAAGGGTGCGCCGGCGCCCATATACATAATACATAACATAGTACGCATTTCGCACGCTTAAACGCTGTGTTTCTGGACGTCGGGGGTAGCATTGAGGGCACGTGGGGGGACGTCTGCCGGGGGCACGTGGGGGGACGTCTGCGGGGGCACGTGGGAGGACGTCTGCGGGGGG
>KN726422.1:21194-38682 GCA_000816745.1 Ancylostoma duodenale
TCACCCCTGCTACTCTGGCTTGAACAGCGTGGATTTGTGAAAAATGGTCAAAATTTGGCATCAATTTTTGAGAGTCAAACTGCGAAAATTTCGTTTACCGAACCACTTTTAATAGTCATATTGCCTTGAATAAATAAATATTATTGGACTACAAAGGGCACACCTTGCTGCTTACGCTGACCTAGTTTGACTCCTATCCGCTTCGGCAACGGCTTCTAGCTCATCGATATCCAGGTCCACCATAAGGCTCAATTTGCAGCTTCATATCACCTGGGCGAAACTTCCCAAGCAAACGCTGTTCAGTGCATTTACTAGGCAAATGTCCCTTAACACTACCCTGATGTTCCCAGCTTTCTCTGCTCTAAATCCTGGAAAATGGAACCCATTTTCCGAAATGACACGATTTTTCGTCTTTGAGTAGTTCTACAAAAAATGCTTTCAAACAAAAGTTTGAAGAATGATCAAAAACCAAGGAAATGATTTTGAAAGAGGGAGGATGTACCTTCATAATGAGAAGAAAGATGAGAAGTGATCTATTAAAGCTTAAGATAGCGGCTGTCAAACTCACCGCTCACAAAATCGAACATTTCATACTTCAAGACCTAATATTATTATTATTAGGTTGGTCCGAAAGTTTTGCACCGAGATATTTTTTAGGATCTAGAATTCTATAGACTTTGAATCACAATGGCACTACATGTGAACTGTAGGATACACCTAGCTGCGGCCGTACAATAATCGGCAGACATCTCGAAGCGCTGGGTTACAGAGAACTGATGACGGGTTGAGTCCCCCACAAACTGAGTGCCTTGCAAGACTGAGTGTGTTCCAGTCTTTGCTGCAGCGTCCACACAGGAAGAACTTTCTCCGCCAGCTCATTACTGGAAATGCGAGCTGGGTGCTGCAAGTTCACCATGCACGAGAGAAAAGTTGACTCGCACCTGGCGAATCGTCTCAAAAACAGCCGAAAGGAGGAATGCACGAAAGAAGGTTTTTCTGTGTTGTTGGTGAAATTCCGAGGGAATGCTGTACCGAGAATTGCCTTATACCTGGGCCAGCGTGAATGTCTAAGTCTACACTTTTCAAACACAGAAGCTGGTGGACGCAACTCGCCTGGAGCTGGGAAAAATTGACCATGTTGCTCTACTTGGTGACAACGCCCGACCTCACGTGGCAAAATTTAGCCGCCAAAAAATTGCCGAATTAGATTGGGAAATTCTACAACACCGTCTTATCCCCGTCTGAATACCACTTGCTCGAAGCCCTGAGGCTGCATCTACGAGAAAAGAAATTCGATGATTAGACCAAACCGAAAAGTGAGATTTCAAGCTTCTTCAACTCACAGCTGCCAGAGTTCTTGACTTCTGGAGCTAATGCTCTAGTGAAGCGTTGGCCATACCTCGTGGATCATGAAGGTAGTTATTTTGGTGATTGATATCTATTCACAATGAAGTTAACATTCTTTGAAAAAAGTATGAAATTAGGTGCAACACTTTCGGACCAACCTAATATTATTATTATTATCAGGTTGTTGCGAAAACAATTGCCGTTTCGGGGCATGCTCAACTTGAGCAACTTTAGCTCAGCTCATGTAAAGGACTTGTAG
Source organism: Ancylostoma duodenale (assembly GCA_000816745.1). NCBI lineage: Eukaryota > Metazoa > Nematoda > Chromadorea > Rhabditida > Ancylostomatidae > Ancylostoma > Ancylostoma duodenale. The sequence goes on from KN726422.1 coordinate 22,801, forward strand.
AGGTTTTCTTTCTCTTTCAAACGCTGTTTGAACATTCGGGATAGCTCCTTCCTGAGCAGTTTTATGAAGTCGCGAACAAATGATGAGCCGACGCAATTTTCGGGTGATTGGTTCATAGCTGCGAGCATTAAAGTACTAACTTTAACTAACAGGCATCGATAACATTGACGTAGTTCTACACGAAGGTCCATGGTTTCATTAAATCGAATGACACTAACGATATTCGGCTCATTAATCAATCCTTTAGTTATCAAGGGCTTTAAATAACTGTCATTAGGTAACACTGTGTATAGTCTTAACTGATCGAAAAACAAAATTTAATATTGGGTTGGGAGAATAATAACACACAGGATGTTACAAGTAATTGGTTTTATAGGAGAGTAAATGGTGGCTGTGCTATTTCTCTTAATGAACCAGATCAAGTAGTGATATTATACGGGAGAACCCTGACGTGGTGTTGGGCATACAAAATCCAGTGCAGTTTACACCACGAGTAACGCTCCCCAGTGACGAATATGCTCGCCCTAGCCGAGCAGGAAATAACCTCCGATAAGGAAACTGCATACGAGTCAAGGAAGGACCGCCTCAGGCCCGATGGATTAAGGTCCGCCACAAACAATCCACTAAATAATAACCATGAATGTTCTATGTTGTCCTTGTTTGATAAAAATATATAGGACTAATCGATGCACGTTTATAGACCCTAAGGGAAGTAGTACGGAAATCGGGCGTCGATGTAGCAGAAGAGTGTGCAACATTTGCGATAGACTGGGTTTTAATTGCTATGTTAGAAGCACGAATACTAACAATTATGTTAGGACAAATAAGACAACAGTAGTTAATTGTAGTACCAAAAATGTGGTTTACATGATTATATGTGGCATATGCCAATTACAATACATAGGGGAAACCACTCAGACGCTAAGATCACGTATTAGTCAACATATTTTGAACATATATTAAGAAAAACTCCCTTCCAACTTTTCTTGTAAAACATTTTTCTAATACGGAACATCAAGTGGATTCAATCACAATTGACATTTTGGAACACATTCAAGAAAATGAAAACGTTAAATCTGTTTTAAGAGAAAGAGAACTGTTTTGGATTAAAACGATGATAACAGCATATCCATTTGGATTTAACGACCAAATTGAAGGGTATGGGAATATATCTGAAGATGTAAGCCCTCTAGAGAAAAGTAGTTTTTCGTGGACTTAGAGCAGACAAGCTGCTCTGTCTCTATCACCATTAATAGAAGAGGGAAGGTGCTATGCAACCCATTCAGTGTGGTTTACAATGTTCGTGGAAAGTGGTGGTTTCTACGCCCATGAAAAACCGAACGAACTTATTCCCCAACCCAATAGCAGAACAATGAAAGAAAAAGTTAGACAATATGTTAATAAAAAGAAAGTGCTAGAGAATTTGAGATTAGGAGTGAGCTATAAAACTGGTCCTCCCAGTTCACCTAAAGTTTGCAACTACAACAAGTTCCTTAGGAACTTAAACGAAGACGAGATAGAATATATTAAAACTTCGAGATGTATATGCAGCGAATATTGGAACTTTATCAATAAAGACTTAAACCATATTTGCACGGGAAATCTAGAGATAATTAAAGACGATAAGTTAAAGCAGTTATTGAAGAAGCGGACCAAATTTAGAAGACCAAAAAGAATTACTGAGTATGAAGTACTGATGGAGGTCACATCATCAATTAAAGAATTGACTGATAAAATAGTTTGTAAGACTAAAACTAGTATTAGACATAGGTTAGTACTAGAAGATAAAATTGCTAGATATATACATAATAAGATTAGATAATAATAAGATATGAATACGATAATAGTGAACTCAGTTTTTTACATAAACACTTTGTTATAACACCGGTAGACAAGGCGCCGTCTAACTTTAGCATCACGTGTAAAAAGCTGTATATAATGATGATAGAAAAAGAACTTGAACAAATGGACGACGATGGGGCTACATACGAAAGGACCAGATATTCTTAGCAAGAAATTAAAACATTACATAATAGAATAATTAGTGGGTTGAACTTGCGTGTTTCGAGTAGTACTAATTCCATCCCAAAAATATATGGCATACCAAAGATGCACAAAACACCAGTCAAATTTAGATTCATTACAGGCGCGAAGAATAGCACTTTTAGACCATCAACAATTACGTTACAAAGCATATTGGCGCACATTAAGAAACATTTTTATAATTACTGCAATGTGATTATGCAAAGATTGGGAATTAAACATTTTTGGTCCGTCGATAACAGTATTAAGGTAGCAAAAGAGATAAGGAGGGTAGATGGTGATGTAGAAGTTTTTACAGCAGATTTTTCGAGTTTATTTACGAGCCTACCACGTTAGAGTCGCCAAGTCGTTAGATATAATATGAAGAAGGTCATTTCTTTATGCATGAAAGTTCGTGAAAGTTCAAGTTCGTCAAGATTTATAATGACAAGGTCTCATATGCACAAGTCGGTGAGGGTAAGAAATCTACGTTTTATAGAAAAGAAGATATATTATACATGACAGATTCTTTGCTTGATTCTAGTTACATAGTTTACGGTGGGGTAATATATAGACAAGTAAGAGGAATACCACAAGCGGCTTCATGTAGTCCACAACTAGCAGACTTGACACTAGCCTTCATGGAATTTGAGTTCATTAGGAATAAGATAGCAAGTAATGAAAGGGTAGAAACGTTGAGCTTTTATAACATGACCTTTAGATATATAGATGATATATTGCATCTATCTAAAAATGCCAGAAAATTTGAGGAGAGCATTAAAGAAATATATGACACGAGATTAAATATAGAAAAAACTAATACATCCACTAGGAAGGCAACATTTCTAGATCTGGAGCTACTTATAGGGGAAGGGGGAGTACGAACAAGACTTTATAATAAGACTGATGATTATAGCTTCAAGGTAATAAGATACCCTATTTTTGAATTGAATCCACCCAGGACTATTATCTTTGACACGTTCTTAAAAGAATTGTTGAGAATAAGTAGAGCATGTAGTTTGTTCGAGCACTTTAGAAATCGTCCTATTGAGTTATGCTTAGCAGTGCTGCTTATAGTAATGGATGGTGTGTCCCTATGATAATTAATAAGCTACATAAAATTATTACAAGCAGAGTGTTTATACTTAGGAAGTATGGAATGGATGTAACCTATAGCATTCCATTCATACATAGAGTGAAGAATACCCTGAATATTAGGAGGAATGTTTGAGTTTTATGCGTACATCCATGCATACATCCTCGCTCTAAGATAACGTGCTCTAATGTAACTGGCACTCAATCTAGTCGGCGGGACGTTCAAAATAGGCATATATAAGAGACATCTAAGGGACTTGTACGTATTCACTGCCTCGACTTTACACCTAGTATCGTCACATCATTTATCTAGCTCTTTGGACTCCTATCACTATCATAAGTGGGAAATACTCGAGTGGCTGTTCATAATTTCTTCAAGAAATTTACTAGTTTTGGATACTTCCTTGGGAACTACTGATGAAAGGGTAATAACCCGGGGGCACCAAGGAAGTCGCACAACTGGTCTAGTTTATAGCCCCGAAACCGGAAGTGTAGAAATTCATTACCTCTGTACAAATTATAAATAGGTAACTAATTAAGTATCTCACACTTTTATCCTTTTCTCTATCATTTCTTGGTGGACTTCATAGTTTCATGCAGCTAAGTACAACTCCCTTCTTATAGAACCCGACCATCTGTTCACTGGAGGTGGCTAACGCATCGCAACAGTGGAATGGGGCATTTCCTGCTGCGTATGTTGTGCAGCCTGAAAGCTTGTAAACACACACTCACTCCTAGAGACCACCACAGAAGATGATGAAATTACTACCCCGTGCATGCGGGAGAGCCAGCAGTGAAGTAATAGCGGGTCCCGAAACGAACGTGCCTGCGTCCATAGAAATCGGCCATTTTGCCCCACAGTCTGCGCCTCAAGATTGCGATGTCTATGAGTGCCGCCGCGTATCTCTAGCCGCTCTAGCCCCCTTACGGCGCTTTGTTTAATAGATATAATACACTTCATGTGTGTGTGTGTGCCTGTGCACAAGAACCAGCCAACAAAAGCGGAAAATACCCACACCACCGTGTTGAGAGCGTCTTGATATACAGGTGTTTCCGGCCACTTTTGTCCTGTTCAGACATGTTAATAGCCGACAGTTGCTTTCATCACAGTGGGAATGAATGAGATAGGCCTGTGATTATGTAACCATATAAAAGGAAAGAGACGGGTAGGATACCTTTAGAACGAAGAGGAGGAACCAGGTGGACGAGGGATGACACGGATGAGCGTTGTGTCATAGTGTATATTAAGAGTGGCCGGCGGTGTGGTAAGGATGCTCCGTTGCCCATGAGTGGGGAAACGCCTGGAGTTGGTTCCTATGGCGTAATAAGGGTGCGCCGCTGTTCAGGTCCAACCCCAGTTTGCTCTGATCTGGTCACTTTCTACTAATTACGTCCACCACAGCGAACGGAACTGGTTTACCACAAATGGTTGGAAGGAGCTGTCCATAATGGGACAATGGTTCCATGAGCCGCGGTAAAAACTACTTCTCTGTGGGTAGTGTCTCTTCATCCACCTGCATTATCTTATCTATGGACTCTGAAAATATGCGAGCGAAATGAGCACGAAAAAAGCGTGAGAGTCCGGCGTTAACCGGACCATTAGGCTGGTGTGCAATGTAAAAGAAGAAAATCCTATAGGGTTTTTTTTTGAACGACGGCAGCTGTACATTTGGGAAACAGCAGATAATGCCTGCGACAGGACTCCCCCCCCCCCTGCGCACGGAGCAAACAATCTTCAAAATCGGAGTAGTGATTGTTTGCCTGACGCAGAGCATGGAGAATGGCTTCTGTACAGCCCGAACTTGAATAAAACGGAATTGTCCCTTGTGTCAGTGTTGGAAGGGAAGCACTCCGCAATAAAAATCTGCATTTCGTGAAACAGGCCCCAAGAATCTTTCGAACAAAATGAGAGATGGGTAGCTCTGAGAAGCACGCGCAGCACTCATGAAGACATTTTGAGCCAGAGTTTCTGTCCATAGAGTCTGTTTTAAATTCTGACGACTTTTCAAGGAATTTTGAGACCAATAAAATTGTACCAAAGATTGGACGTCTTTAGGTATTACCGGAGGATCTGTTCAATTTATGGTCTAGGTAGTGCCTCGAAATTTTGGTGCAGGGGTAATTTTGGCCACCCAAAAATTACACAGAGTCGAGCTTTAACGCAGAAGATCGCTTAGTCCTATTAGATTGCTGCGAAATGCAAACCAGATTCTCAAGCCCACGAATATTGAATTATTACTTTCGAATGATAGGCGACGTTATGATCGCGCCGAGGAATAGCTCAATATTGGTTTAAGTAATTCAGTTTTGGAGATAAATGTGTCGAATGCATGTACTCAAATTCGACGACATCAACGCCGCTGTGAAGGCGCTCGTAGAGGTATTACCGGAGGATCTGTTCAAAACCTCGGAGATGGATTCGTTATTTGTTTCTTTCGGCGCGGATGGAACGGAATGAAGGTTCTTCATAAGCCTTTGTTTTTCGGAAAAAAAGGAAGCCAGCGTTGAAGTAGAATTAGAAAGTACACACTAACCTGAATCTGTTGGGATGTAGACGTCATGCACAAATATGAGATTCAACGCACTGCCCTCCGAATCGCACCACTTGGCACCTTTGTCAAAACATATTCTCATCCTGAACAGGTCGTTCCTTACTTTTTATGCATCAGATATGCATCATATCATATTTAATATTAATTGGCATTTTATGTCAGTGTGTGTGTGTGTACAAGAGAACCAGCCCCGCCGGAAAAATCTGATTACATCACGATGTTCGGCGGGTCAAGTTGTACAGGAAAAGTGTGCAAATTTTTATTTTTACCTAAATTGACAGGTGTTTCGGTCCACATTTCGTCGCTTGGAAGACCCACAGTTGTTTACATCACAGTGAAAATGAATGAGCCTTGGGATTTATTTCTCAGTGTTTATCAAGTCATGCGAAGAATAACATGCGGATGAGTATGGTTTAGAGAGAAGGAGTCGAGCCAGATAGACGCGAAACAGCAACGAAGGTGTGGAAATCAGGGGAAACGGGCTACAGCTTTGGAAGAGAAGCGCCGGCGTCCAGTAATGGAAAAGATGCCTCTGTACGGGTCCACACATGCGAGCTTGATGATCCTGGGTCCAGTACTGAGAAAATGTTGCTGCACGGGTCTACGGGTGCGAAAATGGTGCGCCGGCGTCCAGCAGTGGAAAAGGTTCCACGGGACGGGTCCAAGGATGCAACTGTGTTGCAGCGGGGTCCAGTTGTGGGAAGGTGCCACTGAACGGGTTCACAGATAGAAAGGATTGTTCGTCAGCGTCGAGTAGTGGGGAGATGCTACTGGATGGGTCCGCGGATGCGAAAGTGGTGGGCTGGGAGTCCTGTAGTTGTGGAAGATGCCACTACACCGGTTCACGCATGTGAGAGTGGTGCGCCGGCCAGTAGTGGTATACGCATCACTCGAACGCGCGGTGAGCGAAGCGATCCTAAAAGAAGCCTGAGAGTCCGGCGTGAACCGGACGATCAGGCTGGTGTGTATTATAGTAGGTCGTGAATATTATCATTATTCATTACATGACATATTCATATGAGTGTGAGTACAATGTACAGATTCGAATACAAATAATGTAATAGACAGTCATTTATGTTCATGCATATCAAAATGGTGGTGCATGCATGTCAATACTTTGGTGGGCACTAATCCTCATGAACTTGAGTACGTTGTCCAAATTCTGACCAATTGCACAGGGAAGGTTTTAATGGTACACTTTTGATTTTTGCAGAACTTCAAATATTCAGAAAGCTCCCTGTGAGTAAAGAAATACACTCATTTCGCTGTTTTCGCCCTACATTTATGCAGCTTCAACGTTCCACATTTTGCGATCAAGCTACGCATAATAAAAAAAAGAAATCTTTTAAATCCACACAGATTACGACTATGCGATGCCGGTAAACGATATAATCCGCCTCGTAGGGTTGTAACCTTGCCTTTCAGTACTGGTAATATACATGAATCCTCTAATGTTCGACCCAGAATTGTGCCTTTCAGTGCTGCGTCAAAACATCACTGCCATCTACACAAAGCGCAGCATCATCGCGCTACGCGTAGGTGACAATGATATTCTGCTGATCTTCTTTACTTTCTTTTGTTCCTGAAGAAGGTTTATCTAATTCCGCACATCTATTTTTGAGCCACATACCTCATAGTTTCTTTTTATCTGGTTGTAGGGGAAGTGCTCACGGTTTTTGGATGTGTGCTTTTTTATCCCCACGCTGCCTTGCAGCAACCTGTCTATTGTTTATCTATTAGGGTGGTAAGAAAGTCTTGAGCCGTTTTAGACTTTTTTCTACTTTCTTTTATTACTCAGCACACAGTGGAATTTCCTCAACAATACAATAAGCATAGTTAGTCACTGCAGTGTCCCACCTAATGGGCAGGTCAGCGGTCTCCTTCTCCCAAAACTGGGAAGACTGGGAGCCAAAGAAATCGCTGACCTTTCTTTCAACATGGTCAACATTGGTGAATTTTTTCTTAGCTTGGAATGCCTTGAAGGAGCAAAATAAGTGGTAGTCAGAAGGGGAAACATCAGGAGAATAGGGTAGGTGGGGAACCGCGACCCAGCCCAGCTCCTCCATTTTTTCATTGGACTCTTTAGCTAAATTGGGCCTAGCGTCATCATGGCGTAGGCGTACAAGAAACTCGTCTCGACCGTTTTTCTCGAACAGCATCCGCGACTTTCTGGAGCTGTTCGGCGTAAGAGTTACCGGTGCCTGTGTGTGTTTGCGGTAGCAGCTCGTAATACAACATTCCTCGCGAATTCCAGAAGTAGCAAAGGAAACACTTCTTTGGGTGGGGGTGCGATATGGTGGGTCTCCTCGACGGAGCCACGTGGCACGATGCGTGTCAGAACCGTAGAGGACCCAACTCTCATCTCCAGTAATTAGGTATTCCAGAAACTCCTTTCGGTGTGGGCATTGCAGGAAAAACTGATTTTGGCTAGGAGACCTCTTGTGGGATTGACGTCGTAATTAAAGTTTCTAAAGGCAATTCGGATAAGTATGCCTATAGTGGAGAAGCCCCGAGTTTGGTCTACAACTACCACATGGGCTGGCATGCATCATTGAGGTTACCCATGGGTATGGTACCCAACGCCCCCAATTTTAGCCATTACCCACGACCCATCAATATGCTTACCCACGAGCGGATGGGTAAAGAAATGGGTACAGCCTACCAGCCGCGGAGCGTGTGGTAAACTCTACCCATGCTGAAGAGGTGTCATCCTGCGGCGCTCCGTGGGTGACTTGCGTTCCTCTTAACGACAGATATTTGGGTTTGAACCATGAAATCCTCTGTTCATTGCCGAAACCACAATTATTAGTTGCATTTCCCGGTTTTTCTCTTGTGTGGGGCCAGTATTTTGACATGTTACTGCGATGCTGTTGAAATGTTTGCGTGCCCGATTTGTTCCAAGATATAAAGCTCTTCAACGCAATGCCGCCCTCCGCAAATTATAAAAACGTAAATCACTCTGTGATATTTTGTATTCCCTCTGGAGCTACGAGCAGCTCCAGAGTGAACACAACATATTAACGAGTGATTTCCCGGATGTAAATATGATGCAAGAGAAACTGCAGAATCATAACTTCATCAGATTCAACCCGCGCAAACCGAAATTGTTTGAAATTGTTGACGGAATGCTGGCTAGCGATATTGGTGAGTATACTGGGTGGCACATTTTTATGGAAAGAATGTGCCATTTATACCGGTACATAGAACACTGGAAAGTTCCGGCTGGTTCTTACCTACTGCCATCGCGAAGCCAACACCCGTTTTCAGAACTGTGCTATTTTGACAAGCTGCATTTTGAAATTGTTGACAGCGTCGAATAAGTAGGCTTACATAGTGATTCGAAGCGGTAAAGAGTTGAGTACAAATCCTAATAGAATTGGAAGTGAATGGCCGGATGCGGTTTGCAGGAGACGAAAAAATGCGTGAAGATTTAAATTGTTTTGACTTATACCCATAAAAACCCCTAATTTGAACACTTTGTATCGTTTAACTTGTTGGGTTTCCAGGACAGTGGCTCCACCAGAATCTCACAGGAATACAAATCCATTGATTTTCCCCTCGTAAATGCTTAAAGAAAGTTCATTTGGCTAGGAGTGAGTTTGATGATATAGGTAGCGTGCCACCGTCAGCGAAATTGTCAAACGTGTCACCTCTTATTCCTCTTGCTCATAGTTTGTTGATTTTCTTTTGCTTCGATGTAACCATTGTTCAGCAAACTATATATGTCTATAGAGATTCTCAATCTGTGATTTCTTTTACAATGGGTGTTGTTTTTGTCAGATCGCCAAAATCATCATGTAGTTACTGTGAAGGGCGAGGAGTTGACGTGGAACTGTCATGCGGAACTCAACTTAGCAGAAACTTTCTGAAACGGACAATAAGAAACGCTCCTATGCTACGAATTTCTTAATTGCGGCGCATTTTTTTTCAAGTAGGCGTCCGCTTGTTGCAATGGTCGTGATTACACATTCAGCACTTATCAGCCACCCATGGGTAGCGCTACCTAGGATGGGTAGAGTTTTATGCATCACAGTTTTATGTTTACCCATCTCTTACCCATGGGTAGCCGTACCCATGGGTATGAGAAAACCCGTGGGTTTAATGATGCATGCCAGCCATGGTATGTCATGGGTACCGATAAAGAATCAAAAGTTCTGGAAATTTCAAAAAAATCGGGTCAAGACTTTCTTACCACCCTAATATATAAGGAGGTGAAGTATGTACAAGCTTATTATTATCATTTTCTGTAAACTCTTGCATAATCCCTTCCATGAATATGGAACTTTCAAAGCAGAACATTCGCGTCCTTTTAGTATACGGCTTTAACTCCGGTGAATCAGCAACCGCATCGAGTCGCCGTATTAGGGCTGTACTTGGGGGTGGTACAGCATCCAAAAGCAAGCACAAAATTGGTCCAGACGTTTCGTGTTGGCGACTGCAACCTCTATGTTTCCGCACTGTCAGAACGCGCATCCGGAGTCGAGAATCATCTATTGCGACAGATGGTGGACTAACGTCCACGGCGAACTGTGTGGTGGGACGCAAGTTTCGGATGTTCACTATACCACCATCGTCGATCACCTGCATTAGTTGGGCAAGGTAAAAAAAAGTATCACAGTGAGTGCTCATGATCTGGCCTGTGGCGTTCTCTAGCGATGTGGAGAGGTGGCTACTGAATCGCGCTCGTACAGGAGGATTGAAAACTGACTGAAGTCCATCCTCACTGGAGATGAGAAGTGGAGCCTGTACGTCAACACCAGGCACCGCCGATACTGTGTTGACAAGGATGAGCAGCCTGAGCCGCAGCCGAAGTCCGGTGACCAGCCTATGAAGGTTGTGATCACTGCTTGGTGTGACAGCGATGCATCATTCACTATGCGCTACTGTCAAGCGACATTGCCCTCATGACAGAACTGAACTATTACCACCTGGATAGAATGGCCGCAAGAAAGGGTCCGAATTTCGGCACGACCCGATTCCTGCACGACAATGCTTGCCCGCTCCCTATAAGACTGACTCGCAAGAAGCCATTCAACTTTGGATGGAAGGTGCTGAATACCCCAACGTACAGCCTTTACCTTGCGCCGAAAGATAACCACCTTCTCCTATTCCTCTTAAACGCCATGCAAGGTAAAGCGTTCGATGGGGCAATTTTCCGTGCCAATGCCAGAGCAGTTCTATACCCAAAGCATCGAGAGGCTTTCCGAAAATGGGCGAAGAGTGGTAGGACGTGATGATGATTTATACAATTCTTAATGTGCTTAATGTGCCAACGGATTACTATTGTCGTGCTTCCACACGACTCAGTGTTCTCGTTCCGCCGTGTCGATCTCGATCCGTCGGGCCAGGCTTGTGTGAGCACGTCCGCCACCGCTGGCCACGTCACAGATGGATAGCGCTCAGTCAGGCAGTCAGTAAGTCAGTCAGTCTTCGCTCCTACAGTCATTACGCTTGGTCGACACTTCGCTAGTACCTTGAATCCGATAGTCGCTGGATCGCCGATCCCGAAAGCCGCTGATACGACTTTCACGCTATGACGACGATCACGCTGGAGTCTGAGCGAGGTAACCGCGGACGCTACAGGAGTGCCTCACGTTATCGGCCCTGCTCGCATGCGACGAACACCGTGGCGTTCGTGGGTTGTTCTGCTGGCCGACCCCGTAGGCTGAGGGTAGGGTTTCAGGTTTACACGACGTCCCCACTTTTCTTCACCTAGCATTTTTTTTATCGTACATATGATTTATGGGAGTAAATTATGGGTACTAACTATGTAAATTTATGTTACTCGTTATAGCGTTGAATCGCGATCTTCTTCTTCCTAGCCATATTCCCAAGAGCTGGGGTCGGCGTATCTCGTGTGGTTGCGCCATTTCCTTCGATTGAAAGCGTCTTCTTCTGCGAGCTTCAGTACTCGCATGTCCTCCGCTACTCTATCCAACCATCTAGTTTTCGGCCTCCCTCTCGGTCTACGTCCGTCCACGATGATATTCATAGCAGATTTGGCGACTGAATTGTCGTCACTTCTCAGCACGTGACCGTATCAACGTAGCCGACCCTCACGCATCTTCGCCGCAATTGGCGCCACTCCAAACATCGTGCGCACATCCTCGTTTCGAACTCTGTCGAAGCTCGTAAGGCCCTAGGTCCAGCGAAGCATTCGCATCTCCATTGCATAAAGGATTTGCTCGTGCTTTGAGGTGGTCGGCCAACACTCCGCTCCATACAATGCCACAGGTCGTACCACGGTGAGATATATCTTCGACTTCAATTCCAGTGGCATCTTCCTATCGCACATAACTCCTGCCTCCACTCTACCCAAGCGGCGTTTGCTCGATGTTCAGCTTCAACTAGAGCGCTACCGTCAACTGAGATTCGTGAACCGAGGAACTTGGAAACAGATACTTCCGGAAGCTCGGTGTCGTCGACGAGGATCGTACCAGGGTTTTGTTCTCCACATTCAACGTACTCTGTCTTCTTAATGTTGAGCCTCATTCCGTACTGTTCGAGCCGCTCTTCCCATGCCTGCACTTTCTGCTGGAGTTCTTCCCGAGTACTCACAGAAATCATCACATCGTCTGCATAGAGGAGTGTTCATGGTGTTGTTGATTGGAGGTCGCTTGATATCGTGTCCATGCAGAGGATGAATAGAAGGGGGGAGAGGGCAGAGCCCCGATGAACTCCCACACAAACTTCAAAAGGTGGTGATGTTCCTGCAGCGTATCTGACTGAGCTCGTGGAATTCCTGCACAGAAGCTGAATCCGGGCTCGTTGCGTTTCTAACCCTGACAGCCGGCTAAGCAGTGGTGCGAGCCAAGTGTGAGGCGCCTTTGGCAGGCGCTGGTACCAAATCTGTCAGATCCCACCAGTTGATCTCAGAGCAATCTCCGTCCCTGCCGGTTTATGGAAATTTCCAGGGTTGAAACTCCTTGTTAAATCTTTATCGGAAGATAATCCTGTTATGACTTCCAACATTCATTTTGGGTCAAAATATGATTCGAATAAAACGCACCTACTATTGCAAAAAATAAATACTTCGACACATGGATAAATAATTGAAATTTGACAATCACCATGCAAAAATCCACTGATCTCTAGTCTCTTCTTTTCTTCTGAATCCATCTCACATATTCCACAGGGACCCCGTGAGTACGTAGCGAAAGCCAGATCAGCTCACGGGGAACCCTGTCGAAGGCCTTCTCGAGATTGAGGAAGGCCAGGTGCACGGTCTTCTTCTTCTCTCGGTGCTTCTCAGCTGCCGAAAAGAGTCTATTGCATCGGTTGTGCTGCAGTTCTTGGCAAACCCACACTGGTTACGTTTATCTGCAACGATAGCTCGGCGACGTCTATCAAGAATCCGTTCGAAGATCTTCATCGTATGACACAGCAGCCTAACGGTATGTTGCGCAATCTGCGATGTTTCCCTTTCCCTTCCAAATAGGTACTGTGGTGCTGGTCGTGTAGGAACTGTACAGATTCCCTTCAGCTATTATTTCGTTGAAGAAAGAAGGAAGCCAGCGGCTTCCTGCACCTCCTGCTATCTTCCAGATTTCGGATAGCACAAGTGCATGCGCCTCTTTGCTTCACACACGATTTCTTACAGTTAATCTGGAGTCTTTTGCTCTGAAAATTTTTCATTTAGTTCGCTTCATCCAAATCAAACTGAACTAGCCAGTTTTTCAAGTGCTAGGTTACAGTATCACACTTTGGTGTTGTCACGTAGATCTCATTGCAACTTTGTAGGACCTAGCTCCTCAAATCCAAGGCGGCATGAACTGTCATATGTACTGCAATAATCTAGGGAACATGTAGCATCTTTATCACTCATGGGATCGTTGAGGTGTCTTCATCTTCGAGACAGAAAAAAATTCCAAAACGTATTTTCCGTGATGCGCACAATTGGCTGTATTGCAAGCAGCCGGAGTATCTTAGAAATTCGATGGGTCAATGAACAGCATTGAGCCCAAACATCTGTAACTAAACTTATACAAATGTCAGCAGTACCTATCCCTTTCGATCAGAGCTGATAGAACGAGCCAGGCTGACAGAAACATCCAAAGAGTGTCACTGCTTAATCAACCTCAAATAGTCCTGGCAGATGTCAACCAGTGGTGTATGCATGCACATTTTCTAGGGCGATCGGGTTGATTCTGCACCAAGGAACCAATACGTGGTCAGATCCCAACGATAGACGTCATTTTGCGAAACATTGCGGATGGTGCCGAGTTACAGATCTCGACTCCTGCGAAATAAATTTTTCTTAAAAAACAAGAAGTCCGTGGAACGTGGAACAACTTTGTTCTATCTCTAATGAGTATCTGCAACCGCCATAAAATTTTGAACCTCCATGTTCTGCTTTAAACGGAGTTAGAGACGAAAAACCAAAAGTTGCAATCCTTTTGCTCGCTACTGTAGTTAGTACCCATAATTTACTCCCATAAATCAAAGAGTTGTTGTGTTCGGAAGACGGTCGTTGAAGATGGTTTATTGAAACCACAAAACTGACAACTAAACCATGACCGACCATGCCCTAGAACAATGCTACGTACATGAGACGGGAATAATAAGAATGAATTCTCTCAAGCGGCGGACATAATATCACGGTCATATCACAGATCAACAAGTTGATCACCACCGCTCCAACACCTCCCTCCTAAGGCCCATGGCACACTTCACAGCGACACCGTCGCGGTGAAGAAAATGAATGGAAATGAAGAGAACAAAATGTTACGAGTTCTGATATCTTATCACACAGTTTGCATGAAATACCGTGCTGGCATAGGAGTCACTGTGAGTAAACTTGTGGTGGTGAACGGTCGCAGCGACAGCGTCGCTGTGAAGTATGCCCTATCCCTAAGATGGACGTGTAGCGTACGTCTTCATCTTCGAGTCGACTCGCAATCGGCTCGGTGGTCGACGTTGTCGAGCTGGTCGGGTCCTTGGCGAAGGCGGCACCTTGGTTGCTCCCCGATCCTCGGCGTTATCCTTTGCGTCGGTGATCGTGTCTTCCACATCCTTGTACCGTCGGTCTTCTTGATGGAACGGCAAGTCGGAAGCGTCAGTGTTCTCGCAGCTTTTCCAGTGCTGCTCTTCTCCACGCATCTGATTTGCGTGTCTTCTCCACAAATCGCCTTCTTCCGTCAGCACGTCGTACACGGCTTGTCCATAGCGTTTCTTCACACGGGCTGGAATCCACTTCCCACGTCCAGGGCGGTAGTCACGAACCCACGCGCGGTCTCCCATCTGGTACGATCTCTTCTGTGCTCCATGATGACGATTGAACTGTTCTTCCATTTTCCATTGCGTGTTCTTTCTTCTTTCGCTGATTCCTTCAGCAGAGTCAACGGCGTTCTCATCTGGCGCTCGAGAAACATCTCTGCTGGAGACAGATGTCCAGGTGTCGACGCACAAGGTGTTCGTCGATAGCACTGCAGAAATTCGGCAAGCTTCTCCGACGTCCCTCCCTCCTTAATCTTCTGGAGGGTTCTTTTCAGGGTATCCACAAAGCGCTCTGCTTGCCCACTGGATTGTGGATGGAACGGCGGCGAGCGAACGTGTTCAATTCCTTGCTAGTCACAAAATACCTGGAACTCCTTCGCTGTGAACTGCGTTCCGTTGTCTTACACGATCACTCTTGGGTTGCCTAATCGTGCGAACAACATTCTGAGTTCTCTTAACGTTGCAGTGGTTGACGATGACGACATCTCGAAGACTTCCGGCCACTTCGAATATGCATCGACTACCACTAGATAGATCTTTCCATTCAGTGATCCAGCATAGTCGACATGAATACGGTCCATCGATCTTCATCGGGGTTCCATCAGCGGTCTTGACTGGCGTAAGCCAGGTTTCCAAGGTTGGACATCCGAGCTGCTTCCACGTTCGACGGGATATCAACGTGATATCTGCGCCTGTGTCGAGGTGGAAGCGAAGAGAACGTCCTCTGATAGTGACATCGAGGTAGGTTCGCGCGTTCTCAGCGGCGAAAGTAACAACATTCTTACACTGGCTCCTCTTGCGATGGTAGGATCGTCTTCTTGGTCTTTGTCGCATCTTCTGTCCAGTGTCGTAGGAAAGAAGCGGGCATGTGCTTCTGTAATGTGGTCCGGGTAAAATGGAGTTGGGGGGGGGGGGGGCATTTGGTATAAGTCGATAATATGACCTGTCCTGCACGGTTTGGCTTTGTTTCGTGTATAGGAAAATACATATGTTTTGG
>KN726423.1:0-16963 GCA_000816745.1 Ancylostoma duodenale
ACCTCGCTCATTATGATCCAAGGCAGAAGATCGTCGTGGCAGCTGATGCTTGCGACTATGGGATTGGATGCGTGATTTCGCACAGATATGCGGATAGTTCGGAGAAACCAATAGCACATGCTTCACGTTCTCTCACGGCGGCTGAGAAGAACTACTCGCAGATTGAGAAGGAAGCACTGGGAATTGTCTTCGCCGTAAAGAAACTCCACAAGTATGTGTTTGGAAAAAAGTTCCTACTGTTGACGGACCACAAACCGCTATTGGCCATCTTCGGTGACAAGAAGGGAGTGCCGGTGTACTCCGCAAACCGACTAATGAGATGGGCTACGATTCTGCTTGGATACGACTTTGACATAGAGTATATCAATACCACGAAGTTCGGACAAGCAGATGGCTTGTCAAGGTTGATGCAAAAGCATCAAGTAGAGAATGAAGACATTGTGATTGCAGCAGTTGAGAACGACGTATGCACATTGCTGAAAAAGTGCATAAGAAGACTGCCAGTGACAGTAGCAGATGTCGAGTCATACACAAAGAGTGACCCTGTGTTGAGGAAAGTAATCTCTTGTGTGAAAAGTGGGAAAAGGCCAAAGGTGGACCAGAAGTTGGCTCATTTCCAAAACCGTCGTGAAACCTTGTCGGTCGTTGGAGGTTGTCTGATGTCTGGAGAGAGAGTGGTTATCCCTCCAGAGCTACGATCCAAAGTTCTGAAGGAACTGCACATTGGTCATCCTGGGATTGTGAGGATGAAGAAGCTGGCAAGAAGTTACGTGTACTGGCCAAACATTGATGTTGATTGTGAAGACATGGTGCGCATATGCACAAATTGCCAAGAAGCGGCGAAGAATCCGACGAAGGTGCCGGTGAAGACATGGCCGTCTCCAACTCGTGTATGGCAACGAGTTCATGTAGATTTCGCTGGACCTTTGGAAGGAATCTACTATCTGGTCGTAGTAGATGCGTTCAGCAAGTGGCCCGAAATGATTGAGATGGGTAACATTTCGGCGGGCAAGACGGTGAAAGCCCTGAAGAGTTTGTTTGCGAAGTATGGGTTGCCGCAAACTATCGTTAGTGATAACGGGACGCAGTCCACGTCGGAACAGTTCAAGACGATGTGTGATGAAGGCGGAGTCGTCCACATCAGAACGGCTCCATATCACCCCCAGTCGAATGGACAGGCAGAACGTTTTGTTGATACGCTGAAACGAGGTATCAAAAAACTTAAGGGGGAGGAGAGGCCAACGGAAGAAACAAACCTTGAACGTGGTTCTGCAGGCGTACAGGATGACGCCTAACTCGAGTTTGAACGAGAAAACCCCAGCAGAATTGTTCTTGGGGAGGAAGCTGCGAACGAGAATGAGTCTGTTGATTCCGCAGTCGGAATGCGCTGAGGATCCCCTCGCGAAAGAAAGACGAGAGCGTACGGAACAACAGTTTGACAAAAAACACGGAGTAGTGAAGCGAAAATTTGAAGTTGGTGACAAGTATATGCTAAGCAGTGAAAAACGCCGCAATTTCACTGGGTGAAAGGTACTGTGTTGAGACGAATTGGCTCAGTCAATTATGAAGTTGAGTTAGATGGAAGAATCGTTCGCAAGCATGCGAACCAGTTCCGCTTCCGTGATGGAGAAGGTCACAAAGAAGGAAGTGACACGCTGAAGGTGCTGCTAGAAGTATTAGCAGCAGAGAATGCCTACAAAAGGCCGGGAAAAAGCGACGAGCCGAATCCGGACCGCGCCATACCGAATGCACGTCTACCAGTTGCATCCAGTTCGACGTCCACCGTGCCACCAGCTCAAGGACCACCGCCACCAACGTTAAGAAGATCGACCAGAATCCGAAGACCTGTCCAGCGGTTCGATCCATCTCCTGCATAGTGCTATTGTATAAGTCTTTCGTTGTTTTTGTTCGTTTGTTATCGTAGGTTATTGCTAACTGTGTAGTAGTCTAGTTTTGTGCTAACTATCCTACTGGGGGAGGTGTTGTGGCTGGTGGCTTTGTGCCGGAGGAGACTCTGTTATCGGCGTGCAGGAGACCGATGATCTCCCGAGGTGGCGTGGAGATCTCCCGTCTGGATAGATCGCAAGCTAAGGCGATGGCGAGAAACAGAGCTGTATATAAGGCCGTGCTTTGGGGCCTTAGGTGTGTTCAGCTAGGAGTCAGTCGGAGAGCCGCAGCCGCCCCCACTACTACTGTATTCGGTTTTACTAATAAACCTCTAATATTCTGGTGTTCGATACAGAAGAAGTATCGAGTAGTCCCTCGCGAGTAAGAGAGGGCAGAGAGAGAGAGAGTTGCAAGAGACTCTAGAGAGTGATACAGCTTGTGTTCCCGGAGACAGGCGGGGACACAACAAGCTCTATTCACTTCCTTTCTGTAGAGCCACGAACAAATGATAAGCCGTCGCGATTTTTGGGTGATCATGGTTAATGACTTCAAAATCAATCATTCTGAAACGGAGATGTCCGGTAATCTTGCATTTCTTTTAGCTTGAAATCCTCTTCACAATGGACAGTGAGCTAGGGGTTCGGTTTTCTTCCTACGATTTTAGTCTCAAATGTAACCATGGTTGTGGTCACGGGATGTCGCTGGACGATCAAGCGTGAAGGGCAGCCGTGAAACCTAAACCGGATCTTACCATCCGAACGATAAAAGCCGGGACGGACGCTCACTATACCACAGATTAAAAACAATCTAACTTCAATCAACTAGGTAAGAAAGGTGCAAACGTGAACATCCCACAATCTGACTGATAATCAGGGTCTCACCCTCTGAGACATCTGTTCTAACTTAATTTTTTCGTCCCAAAACGACTCATTTCCAGACCATGTCAGTACTGTGGATGAAGCCCGGTTTCTGTACGATAAAAAATGCGGATGGGTATTGGTAGAGACGATATCCTAATTCTAAGCTTTCCTGGACCAGATCTCCTCTCTAGGGAGGTTGTGAGGAGTTTGGTGGTGTTGTAATAATGTGATCCGCTGCAGCCTTCTCCAACCTAATCAAGAGTTGACAGCGGTGTCTCGGTATTGTAATTTCGAATTGATGTCCAAACATCTGCTGTGGATGTGGTTGGCAGTGGCGAACAAATCTGGTTTTTTCCTGCTCCAGGGTAACATTAAGCCTCACATTCTAAGTCTCATCCAGCAAAAACCGATGCAGTAAGGCATCGAGGTTCTCATACATTCTCTGCATTCCTCAGACTGTTCTCTTACAGAATATCACTTCCGCCGATTCTCAGTTGCGAACCTGCGACAGCAGCAGACCGCTGATCTAGAACATGCCGAAATCGCCTTCCAAAAGTTTTCAGATTTTTGCTATCTCAATTTTCATCATAAAGGCCTACCATTCTTACTTCTTCTTCTTCTTATTGTTCTACTTCTTATTGTTCTACTTCTACTTCTTATTGTTAGGAAAGATTGAGCAAATTAAACGCGCACTAAACTGATGAAGAGCGTTGTGTTTAAGCCAAGTTATAATACTTCGAACTACTCTGATAATCATTGGCGATACATTTGGCGGGGTTTTTTTGGCAACCTCGCAGACGAGCTTGCCAACTACCTAGGCAAGAGAAGCCCGTCAAATGTGTTGCCAAACAAGAAGTCCCGTAAAATGTATTGCCAAACAAAATTCTTCAAATGTACCGCCACTGAAAACTTCCCATTTGTATCGCCACACGAACCTTGCCAATTGTCTCGTCAAACAAAAGTGTTATCAACCGCGCAAAAATTTCGATACCATCAGGAATTGTACCATGATACCATTCTTCGGAGTCCGCTGCCCGACCAGCTAAGCCATCCGGATCCACACCGTCGATGGTTAAGCCTCGAACTAAGAATGAAACGAACGCCTTATCAGAACACCCGTAAAATGTATCGCCACGCAAACCTTGCCATTTGTATCGTCAAACAAACCTCGTCAAATGTATCGCCAACAGATTCTCTTGCCTTTTGCATCGCTACATACCCGTAAAATGTATCGTAAACAGATTCTCTTGCGAAATGTATCGCCAAACAAGCTCTTTACTTCTTCTCCCATAAATCATGTTGCCAAGCAAAATTTTATTCTGTGAATCATATTCCCAAACCCATTCTCTGGGCAAATGTATCGTCAATGAACATCAGAGTAGAGTGTTCGTTTCGGCAATTAATTCCGCACCAACCTAATATTACGATGACAAGAAAGACGCCCAATACCAGCGCATTGCCCCTTTTTTCAATAATGTTATACGTCATATGCCCCTATCTCTGTATTCATGCCTGCCATAACCCGCTCTAAACTTAACAAGAGCAAGAATGTACGCATGGATTCGTCAAATCAGACACCTGCGCAGATCCAGCCCGGTGAGTCTTTTGCTGCTCCGCAGCTGCAAGACGTTTCAATCCACCTGAACACAATTTCTACATTTCTGGATCACACTCCGAATGTGCCAGGTGGTGTTATCGATTCTTTTCATGCACTTTTCGAACATCGTAGTAGGCTTTTCACTTCCTTAGATGATCCAATGAGGTCTAAAGAATACAGTGATGTTTGTAACCAGATTGATAGACATCTCAAAAAATTTCAGTCCTACAGAGACAAAAAATTGTCTCAGATGTGCTCTCGAAGGTTGTTAGCCTCCATGCGCCCACTTTTGATGGAACAAAATGCTGCACGAACTATCATCAGTGATGAGGGAGCAGAATATAGGACCGACAGGGAGAAAGCCGAAGGTCTCGCGCGCTACTTTGCGAGCATATATGAAAAAAACAATAGCGAGCAAACTTTAAACCTTGATGGAACAATGAAAATTCCCTGCTCCTCGGTTCCTATAGTTTCTCCTCATGAAGTCTCACTTTTGCTCAAAAGACTGAAACCGTCTACGTTTCGCACAAGTGACGGGATTCCACAAATTGTATTTAAAAGATGTGCTGATCAGTTGGCAGTCCTTGTTTCCATAATTATCAACCTCTCTCTAAGAGGTGGTGTTATTCCCAGCGTGTGGAAGCAAGGTATAGTCATTCCCATTTTATAAAAAAAGCACGGCTTCTCGTTTGAGTGATTTTCGGCCCATTTGCATCGATTCTGTCGTTTGTAAGATAACCGAAAAACTTGTCAGGAAAAAACTTCTCGACTACTGTGTGAGGGAACACCTACTGCCATTTGAACAGTACGGTTTTTTGCATGGTTCGTCCACAACATTGCAATTGCTTGCATGTGATTACCATTGGAAGAAGGCGCTAACACAGAACAAATACACGGATGTTCTTTATTTTGATTTATCAAAAGCTTTTGACACATTGAATATATCTAGATTGATTCAAAAACTATTCGCGATAGGAATCCAGGGGCCTATGCTCAGATGGATCTCGTCTTACCTATTGAACAGGACTTTTTGTGTGAGATTTGACACAGCTATTTCATCAGTGTATCCTGTAACGAGTGGGGTCCCCCAGGGCGGCGTGTTGTCTCCTTTGTTATTTATTATTTACACCAAAGAAATTCCGTCAATTTTGTCAATGAGTACCCGAGTGGAAGTAGTTACCTATGCTGACGACATCAAAGTGTATGGTACATACTCTGAGACAGAGAAAGAGAACGTGACCAACGCTCTGAAAATCTCACTACAGCAGCTCCTCTCTTGGGCCACTACCAGTGGTATTCATGTGAACCTCTTAAGAAGTTCGTGCATGACCATCTCAAGGAAGATCCCTCACACATCCTTTCTGGTTGACTACTCCCACTCCGGTATATCATTGCCGAGGCCTTCCGTCATTCGTGATCTTGGTCTTCTTGTTACCCCTAGACTTGGTTCCGCTGATTATGTTGACGCTATACAGCGAAAGGCCCTGCGAAAGATGTATCTATTATTTCGTAACGTGAAGTATGCTAACAAAGGTGTATACATCAAACTATACAGGGCTTATATTGTACCTCATCTGGAGTATGCTAGTCAGGTTTGGAGTCCTTATTTGAGGAAAGATATTAGGGCCACTGAAAAAGTACAGGTGGTTTTCACGCGCATCCTATTTTACAGACTTTTTTCGAACCCCAGCTATCCTGAAAATCTCCCTCCGTACAGCTCGAGATTACAGCGTTTGAACTTAAAAAGCCTATTTTATCGAAGTGTTTTCGCGGACATAGTGCTGGCATTTCGAATTCTGAGATTGGAAACGAAATTGAAACCAAGTGATTTCTGGATATGGAAACCCTGTTCGGGACGTACGGGGAAGTTCAATTTTCACCATCCCCATATCCGGTACAGCAGCTTACTTTTTGAAAACTCATTTTTTGTGAGAACTGCTAAATGGCTGCAAAAATTACCGGAACAGTTATTATCGTCACAAGACAGTTACTCGTTCAAGCGAAAACTCCAGTCTTATGACTTGCTAGAGTTATTAGGAATAGAAGATCTAGGACCTTAACGAAATACTTTCGCAGATTTGCAGTTTCTGTTTGTCCAGATGTTTCAGATGTGCCGTATCTGTGACTATTCAGCTCGATCCTACTTTTTGAGGACTTATTGACGAGGCGCGGGTTCAGAGCCAGATAAATGTTGTGAATACATTTACCTTTCTTTGCATATATCTCTCCCTTTTTTTGCTATTCACTTTTTTTCTTGAATGTTTCACTTATTTCTGCGCTACCTTGCGAGTTCTTCAACCTATTCAATCTTTACCTAATTATATCGCCGCTTCTTGCGGACTCTCTTGGGCAGTTTCGGAACTCGAGCCCTAGTTGCTTGTAATTTCAGTATGAGTGTATGTTCCATAGAAGATTTTGTCATAATGCTTTTAAGGGGTCTGGATCAGCTAGCCTCTGGCACCGGGCTCGCTGATGGTTTCATCAATTGGTGATATGGGTGATATTACAGAATCTTTCATGGGATATACGCAACCAACTGGGAATCATTCCGCTCAGGAAAACTTGCTAGCGTTCCTCCAGATTTAATCTTAATGATTCTGAGCCGTTTAACATTATACAATTTGAATTTGACTGAGGTCTCGCTCAGTAGCGTGGAACGAGTCCTTGAGTCCCTCTTTTCTTTAATTTTGATTTCTTGGCTGTTCGTTGTTCCTCTTTTCTTTTTCATCTTTTTTTTTCGACTGCGTTTTTCTTCTCTGAAGTTAGCCTGATTTGTAGAGCACGCCTCATTTTTGGCGTATATCAAATAAATAAATAAATAAATATGCGACACACCCACCACGACGTTGAAGAAATGGTGAACTTAGGTTTTCTTTTGACTAGCAAACACCTCAGCCTTACTAAGCACTGCGATAGGTTACTAACAAAGCTATGCAGGCGGTGCAGAATAGCCTTAGAGCATTTACAACAAGGAATAGTGAACTGAAGTGAATAGAACTCGAGTATGATACTCCTGTCTTCAATCTTTTCACCTGTAAAAGGATCAGAAGGCTTGAAAGGGTCTAGAATACATTCACCAGGAGAATTATGATTCGTTCCATTGGGTTCGACAGTATTCCTTCCTCAATCAATGAGCAGAACGTGAATCTTGGCTCACCTACACTTTCTTTCCGTAGAAGGGTTAATGATTTTCTCTTACTTTATAAGGTCTTGTACGGGAAGACTTAGAGGGGGGTTAGACCTCAAGATCTTTCTTCTCCGAGAGCATCAAATACTCTTGATGGAGCCATTATATTTCAGCCTAGGCCCGACTAAACTGCATGCGCCATTTTTTTTTGTTAATATGAGTGTTCCCAAACTTGGCAAAATTCGCAGAAACCATCCAATTCCTTTTGCTTGCAACTCATTCAGAAAACTTCTTAAACGCAGCTTCAGTCCCTGATTTCGTATGTGCCTTCTTGGTGATTGTTGTTTTATAGTGTCGTTTGCCATGATCGTTGTTTGTTCGTTCTATGGTTTTGGTTTTTTAAACTCATTTTATCACATTTCAAAAGTACATATATCTCATGTGTTAGAAATAAATATCAGCCAGAACTCCTGTCTACCACCCATAGTGACAGACACTGTTAGCGCATCATATTATAATTCTGAAACGAAAACAAAGAATCACATCTTACCTGCAAAGAAGTTCGAGTAGCAACCACGAAAGCCCTGGGCATACTTCAAGCAACGCGATTTGGTCGCCGCAACTGAGTTTTGCACGAGCGATTCAGTCGCGGCGACTGGATCGCGTGCTAGGGCATACTTCATTTAACAACTAGCTATTGAATCACTCACTGGGGTAGTCCCATTGAAATTTCGATGTTTAAGCTTCATTCACACTAGTTCCCTTTACCTAGCGGTTGCAAGCTGTGACGAAAAGCTTTGTACGTCGGCATTGTGGCTTCTAATTGGTTTCGAAAGACTACTTTAACGTTTTAAACTGGTTCTAATTCTCTGTTTGACCGACTGAGCACAATTATTGTGTTATTTTTGATATTTTGATGGAACATCCACAATTCAAAGGAATGTGAATTTGATTATGGAGGATGAATAAGGAATCTCTCTAGAATCCAGCAGCTTGGGAACAAATTAAGAGCATGCAACTTAGAAAAAGGAAAGATTAACAGGTATTCTCATCAAATCTCGAACGGGATGCCTGTAATAGTGAAAAACCTCCACAAAGGAATCGAAATAATAGAAATTTTCAAGAAGAAGACCGAAAAAGTGAGCGATTCAGTCGCGCCGCAACGTCTAAACCTAGCGACGCGACAGCATGAAAAATTAAGGAAATCGTTGAAGACTTACAAAATGAAGTATGCCAAGGGCGCGACGCGATTTGGTCGCCACACCATTTCTGGTGAGATTTTGTAAAAATCGGCCGCGCGTCTACAAATTGCTTTTGAAAATGAAGGCGCGTGGAATGCCCACTGCAGCTCCTGTGATGTTTGCAAGTTAAATCGCGTGACGACCAAATCGCCATTGCTGCGAGTATGCCCAGCCCTGAGCACACCTCCCTGCGCGAACATCCCTGCCTTGCATGCTCCAGGGTACAGAGCCCCCGGCCACCTGCAGGACGCCTGTGATTTCCCCGTGAGGTGACCCATGAGTATGAGTGGCGCGCAATAAGACGCACGGAAAACAACATCCCCACTCACTGTTGGATATGAGTTCTACGTCTCTCAAAACCGAATCTCAAGCACGACGATTCAAGCATGTGCTGCCTTCAATTCCGATTGAATCAACCATACATCCTACTTTGGATGGTAGAGGCTTTCAAATGTTCAAGTGTACTTCCCATCAGTTCGAAAAGGCGTGTTGTGCTCACTCAGTTCACCCTTCCATGATGATAAATCTGATTCCAGTAATCAAGAAAATAGGTTCATTATTACGGCATCAAGCGAAATTCGTAAAATATAGTTCCCACACGTTCGCTCATTAGAATACATAAAAGGGACAGACCATACCTTCAAAATTCACATACTTGAGATGGCTCAATTGGTCTCTAGTGTTCGCTATCCACAACATGTTGTAGTTTGTCAGAAAAGCTGAAACAAATGTCGTGGTTTGCTAAAGAAAAACCATTTCCTGATTTTGTACTGAGACACGTTAGGATCTTTATGATACTTCATGCTTACACAAACTGGCTACTACAGACTAATAAGAAGACAGGATAGTGGTGTTCCTCTGCAGTAAAACACAGGCCCGTAGCAAAGTGTCCAGTGCGATCATCGCACATCACCCTCAGGGCGATGATCGCACTTCGCGTTGGAGAGGAGTATGGTGATCATCGCCACGGTGATTCGGACGGGACGTACATGAAAGGTGCTCAAATGTGCTTGTCTCACGTACTCCCACATCACTTCCGGGGCTGTTTTAGCGTGTGAGACAGTTATGAACCACATTGTGACTAAGAAGTAGAACGAGTACGACTTGTCAGAAGCACCAGAAGCACCTCTGTGCTCCTGACAAGTACACGTTCGAGCTTGTTCTGTGCTGTGGGGCAAAAATCAACATGCCTGAGTCCGTAGGCTCAGATGCGTTCTGTGCAATTCGCGCACCTGATCATACATACAGTCTGGCAGCCCGGAACATGCACCAGGGTGGACTTCGTGTGCAATTGCGACAGCAGTGATATCGGCCGGCCGACCGGCCGGTTCCATCGGAGACAGTATCGAAACATCAAAATGGAAGAAATCACATCACCTACATATCAAAAACATATCAAAACTTACAAAAGAGAGTGTAAAAATAGATCAAAAAAGCCGATCGGCTGGAAGAAACTACTGCGATAGCAATCGCACACAAAGTCCACCCTGGTGCACGCATAGGTACGATAGCCTGAGACGCGGCTCAACCCACCATCACTTGCGGTAGCGCTGTTGGGGGGAACCTTCACCCACGACGATGAGGATAGGTTGGATCCGGGGCGCAGCCTCGGATCGCAAAAGGGTACAGTAAGTCCCACATTTTGTTCCGAAAAGGCAGAAATACAAATGAAATGCAACGCGCAGTTGTGGATCAAATTCTACATACAAAACGGTGTTAGGAAACATGAAGCTCAGGAGTCGTCCGCGAATATGGGTTGAGAAAAACTGCTGAGAATATAGGCACGAGAGAGCCTGAAATCCGGGCTTTGGCCTGGCATATCACCTTCAGCTCAAAAAAGTATGTGTTGCGCAGTTGTCAGATGGAATAGCAATGAGACGTTACACGAGACAGTATTGGAGTGACAGAAACCCAGCTAAGAATAAGTGAGAAATCGTCTAAAACGTTGAAACCGCGATATCTTCTTTATAGGGAAGAATTCAAAGTTGCGCAGTTGTCAGCTGAACTCAGAATGAAATTCTGAGCAGAATGATATATAATTCTTGGTAGTTTCGTTCACTCCCGGCTGAGAATCCAGGATGAGACAGATGCCCCGTCCGTCTCACCCTCGCGTCGGGCGCCCTCTCATATCGCGTGCTCTCTCGCTAACCCCCCTGAGCTACACGGGGCATTTGTCTCAGGCAAGCTTTTTCAGCCCAGCATGGAAGAAAGTACCAAGTATTATACAGCATTCTACTCGGAATCGCACGGGCTCGGCAGCTGACAACTGCGCAACACTTGATTTTTTGAAGTGAAAGAGATAATTAGCGGAAAAGCATTTTCAAATATGGCCTGTTACCTGGGCCAGTTTCAGACAAAGGCACTTGCTCTTATTACCGCTGCATGCGCAAAGGTGTCATCAATTAAATAGACAACTGCGTAACTCACGATTCCTGAAAATTGCTGAGAAATTTTAAAGGACGCAAATCCCCCGCCTAGATTTTAAAAAATTGATTTCTTTGTGGATTCTTGGTAAAAATTGTCGATCTTGGTGTTGTTCTATAGGAAATTCTATGGAGAAAAACACTGACAACTGCGCAACTTACAGTTTTGTGAGATTGCCGAAGTATTTAGCGAAAATCAAATTGGCACACTATCAAGCATGGCGCCGGTGCAAATCTCGTTCTAACGCGTCAACTGTCTGACATGTTAGAGTGAGATTGTCAAGATTGTGAGCATATCTAACATTCCAGCTTCGAATTTGAGATCGTAGGGGCTTTATTGTCTTGTACTCTGACAACTCCAATCTTTTGGAACAACCTTCACTTTCTTGACCCAGACAACCTTCACTTTTTCGACCCCTGTCTCACCACTATCGTACCTATGGGTGCACGTTCTGGGCTACCAGACTGTACCTTCACATCATCACCGTACCCCGTGTGAGATGCACCGAGTACTTCACTCGGCGTCTCTTCACTCCGCACACTGTCTAGTCGCCAAATGATCATCGCACTCCAGGGGGATCAGATCAGCACCCCACACATACGTGCTTGCAGCACCGCCTCGGATGGTGATGATCTTCCATTTATCAGTGTTGGAAGGTCGTCGCGCGTACGGTCATCGCCCCAAATGGGGTGAGGTGTAGCCAGCTGATCTCAACTGATCTCACCGTCATGACACTTTACTACGGGCCATACTATTAGCGGTTGTTTTTCTGACGTGCTCGGCGTTACAACTTTGTTGAGTCGTTCGGAAGTAGGCGGGAAGAGTGGTGACTGTTCGTTAGCGTGACTATACATTGGCATTCGAACGAATATTTTCAAACAAGCTTTCGAATATTTCGAAATTCTCGACATTCGAATACTGGAATATAATTGGAAAAGTCGTAATATAAATTTTATTCTTATTTATTCGAACACGACGTATGAGACAGCCGTTTGAAAAACTGACATAACAAATAAAACAAACATGCCCCTGAGCATAAAATTAAGGACTATGACCTGCATACGATTTTTGCCATTCTCCATTTGAAAGAGGCCGAGGATCCGATGACAGACGGTGGTCTTAATCAAACGAACAAAAGCCGAGCCGACTCTAACGGTAAAGAACTTAGCTTTGGTCGTGGTTTTAGATCACTGAAAGCAAATTTTCATCTCCCAACTGCGAATGATTGACGGCGTTGATGTAAAAAAAAATGTGAAAAATTTGCTACGGACTCTCCACTTAATAATATATGTACAAACATCATGAAGCCCTCTTCTTGACTCCAGGATAAAAATATTAGATATTTATTCTTAGATATTTATTCTTAATTTTTGCAGTAGGAATTCTGGAATAGAGAGACCCGCCTTTACGAACCAAAACTTTTCTTGGCAGTTGTTCTGGATTTTCTCTAACATTGCAATGTCTTTCTTTTTATGAGGGGAGAAAATGGCCTCTCCACTTTCAACCAGTAGTCGAACGTAGATTTTTTAAGCTCTGAGCAGGCTACGCTCTCCTTGATGGAGAGGGTTTTGAATAACTGGTAAGTGCGATAGAACACCTTCCTGTATAGCCCTCTATATTGCGAGATGAAGTCAAGTTTGTTATTGTAGAGGAATCCCGGATCCCCCTCATTCCTAACCGTTTCAATTGAATGCCTAGTTATTTTGTAATCAATAGCCAACATGGGAGAACCAGGTCTCATATGAAAGGATTCATTCGTAGAGAGCGGAATCAGCCAAGTTTTCGACCACAGATACAAGAAATCATTTGTTGCTTGTAATACGCCTAAATCTTGAGTGGAGCAAATTTCCTTGCAAATTTTTATGTCATCAACATAGTGCTTACAAATTACGCCCTTATCCTCAGGAATACCCTCCAATTTGGCGCAGAAAAGATTGGAAAGGGTAGGTGATAAGATACCTCCTGGAGGTATTCAGCTATGAATGACAAATACTGTGGCGGTCACACATTTAGCACGCTGCCAATTTTGGGGCGATCAATTGATAAAAATGTGAAATTCGTGACTCCCCCACCGTGTTTTTGGCTCCTATCACAACACAGAATGACATACTCATTCACCCAGGCATCAAGCATCAGAGTAATCGAATGATGACCCTTGAGTCACGATTCGTAAAAAAGCGATAGATCATGTTTAGGTCCACGACCAAAATCCAAATTAGTACAGTTCATTGGAAGCGATCTCAGATTAGAGTAAAAACACAAATCGACAATAACAATATTCGAATTAGATTCTGAGACTTGCAATGAAGGAAACTGAGAAGAGTTGTGATTGGTAAGATTAAGTCTAGTTTCGTTGTGTCGCTCTTTTTCCGAAGGTGTGAAGGATTCATAGAGGAAAGTCCCCTTCTTCGGAAAAGAGCTGAGCCAGAAAGCCCTGTACAGCAAGACGTTGAAAGAGCTTAGTGAGTAGGACAACTTTCAGCTGTTGGCTAACACCGTCTTTTGGCCTACAGAGACGATAAATAGCAGCAGAGTAACATTGGATCTCCACTGAACGATTAACCACTCAAAAACAACAAAACGAATTGGGAGCTGGTAATGCAGATCTTTCATTATTACAAGAAAGTTAGAGAAAGTTAAAGGAGCAGTCTCTAGACACGTAATTGAACTTGCTCCCGCATAAGCATGGGAACAATATTATAGTCCTTCAACCTAGAGATGAACGGGAAAGATGAGGTGAATGAGAGGTATGTAGCTTCTAGTTGTTAATCAGGAACTGTAAATTTAAGAATGAATCGTTCCCATGCGAGAATGATTCAAAAGTTTATAGTTCCAATTTGTAGAAATCTGTTATAATGCTTCAGCGTGGCACGCTATCTCAATGTTATTTTTGGAAAGGAACCACTTCTGAGTGCGAACAGATTATGTAGCACCAAGACAATAAAGTACAAGTAAGATGCATTAAACAATAATTGGTTATTCCAGCTTCTCCTTCCCTTTCAGTCTTCACAAATCTACTGAATGACACGTGAGAACAAGTTTTACCCAATGTTTATGAATAACAACAGCAAAATTAGTATTCTAATTTACTCGACCCCACTTAGCAGCGACCTTGTTGATCGTCGTTATCTTCATGCAACAGCTAGTGATGATTTATGCAAATCTCTTTATTCATAAACCAGTGGTTTCGTAGAGAGGTGTGTGTTCATAGCTCCTGAAAGACCTACCTGATTTTGTTGGATTACCACATGGAGCAAGAAGTTGAAAGCAAATTATGAGCGAAATCCAACATTAGTTTCTAACTGTGAGGTCTAACTGGATCGTTATTGAGGCAAATCACATGCGAATCACTGTAGTCCAGTTGCGAACACAGACTTCACTCAATCTTAAGCTTTTGTAAACGCAAGTAATCGGTCTGAGCAGAGAACTACCAAGGTATAGGAGTCCCATTGCTTACGCCAGAGCAGTCCCATCAGAATACATCACCGTCCTCTTCGGCGCTGCACACTTCTTTAATTTCCGTAGGATTTATGAATAAATACACCTCAGACAAACATGTGTGATTTTTGTCTCTGATTCTATAGCATGTATTCGTAAAAAGCGGGAGGCATGATAGTTGTACTTAGTGAAATATATGACTGTAGAACAAGGGCTCTTCTGCCACATGGGTGAATAAGTGAAAATCCGAACAGGATTCGATTAATATGAAATTGATAATCAGGTAAGTAAAAATTACCGGATATCCATTTCTGCTCAAAAATTGAAGTAACACGATGCAGGTCGTATCCACGTCCACAACTCATCTTTGCATCCTTGAACTCCGAAGCTTTCCTAGGAAGGAAGCACTTTTTGCCAATTAAAACATCAGAGCCATGGCAGCGATAGTGTGTAGCTGAAATACAATCTTTATTTATTCAGAAAACAAAAATAAACAACTCTGAGTCCAGTCAGTGCCATAGCATTGAGATTACTGCCATAGCACATCGATGCGGACGAGTTCCCCTGCTAGAATACGAGATGAGAAGTTAAGATTGCACATGCTCAGACAATTTCGGGGGCAAATCCCGTTCCAACCGCCGGCAAATCACAGATGAAACGTTTGAACGAGGACCAATAGCGGGCAAACAGCGGGCTAAACCACGCATGTTGCGGGCCAAACGCACTGTAGGAGAATCGCGGGCTAAACGCAGAATGATTCAGGCTGATGCACGGTCGTCGGCCCGCTTTGTGAGGAGTGTCGGGCATGGGCTCGTTTTTTGCGGCCATTGACCGTCGGCAAATATCTTAAAAAAGCGGCCTGAACGACAACAAATTTGGGCTCAGTAAGGTACCGGCCCGGTCGGAATGGTTGGTTGTTGATAGTAGGGACATGATAAAAGAAGAAGGCAACACCGGGATAGAAGAGATCAGCAGCATGGATGGCCTAGTGGATAAAGCAGCGGACTCTCAATCATTCATGAACAATGGTAAAGTGGGTTCAAATCCTCTCAGTAGTAGAAGAAAACTAGCACTACGAAAACATGAATGGACCTTGCACAAAGTCATCTTTTCGTGTTTCCGATAAGAATTTTCATATTTGTGCTGCTTTTCTACTCCGGTGGATCACTTTGGATCCACAATGGCATCGAACCCAGGGCTCTTCCGTCCGAGACTGTGCGCGAGGTGTGACCGATCCCCTAGGGGTTTTCGCGGTGCCTGCGTCCATCTGACAGGTAATTGTGGAGAATGCTGCCGTGTGGGCTTGATTAGGAGCAGTAGTGCATGATGGTTTGCGGGCTCATGGCGGCCTGAACGTGGCTACTTCTCGGGCAAAAACACCCACATGCTCGTTCCAACCCTCGCCCCCCGCTCGTTCGGAACGGGATTTGCCCCCGAAATTGTCTGAGTTCTCAGCTCCACTTTTGCTAGCTTCCTAGAAAATAAACTCGTCCGCTCGTCCGCGTCGGCCTTCAAAATGAGGGTTTTTGACCGTTTTTCCGGATTTCAAGTACATCATTGGAATCAGTGCGTCGAGTATGACCAGATTCTGTTGATATCTCGTTACCCTTCATGGGGTGAGATATTGCCTTTAAGCTGACATGGAATCCGCCCACCACTCCACTTCCCTGTTTTGTGGAAACGTAAGGGACAGAAAACAGGATTTTCTGCTTAACTTTGCAGGCACCACTTCATTAGGAGAAGGGCTAACTTGATGGAACTTTTGGGAATTTTCTACTGATGTGAAATCCATCCAAATTCGGAAAGCTCTTTGAATGTGCACAGAACAAAAACAATGAAGAATGGACCATCCGTTATACGGATTTCGTGCCAATACTCGAGCGCTACAGGGAAATACATAAGTGTTGACAGCTCTGGACAAAGAGAGAATCATCGACTGCGTGGCCTTTACCAATGTACGACATTATACAATCAGTAAGTCCAATTACTATAAGAGCACGGTATTTTAGATGTAGGACCTGCAAAGCACCGCTAGATCAGTGACAGTGAACCCTTCCAGATGTAGTTAAAAGGGCGTTTCTGGTGTGTGGTTGGTCTTTTTTTGCTGACTTTGTCGTGAAAACTACGAGACTGTCGCTCTCCATGGAGGCTCTGTAATGTACAGTTCCTTTTGACACAACGTCGCACTACTTCAAAGGTAAGCACAACGCTGTGCAAATGCCTTTAGGCCTAAGGCATACTACACAACAACGCTGACGCTGCGACCGTTCACTACCACAAGTTTTCTCACAATTGCTCTTATGCCAGCATGCTATTCCACACAAGCAGCGTGATAGGATATATGACGCTGCCAACTAATTTGTCCGCGTAAAAATGCAAGTTGGGAATG
>KN726424.1:4848-14967 GCA_000816745.1 Ancylostoma duodenale
ACAGGCCTCACACCTTCAAATAAAGTTCAATTTAAGAAAAAATGGAAGGAAAACACTCACCTAGGCCGAAAACCTGACGAACGGCGCCCTCGAACAGCTAAGCGAGCAAGGCGGACCGCCGCCACAAGACGGCCGCGCGCGCGCACGCGCCGCATGCCGGGGGCGCTTGAAACTTTCCCCCGATTGCGCGTAAGGACTTTATTGATTTTCGACGTTGAAACATTTGAATTTTTCGTCTATTCGGAGTTGAATGTCTTTGCTTTCGATTACAGAATATTTCGAATAAATGAAAAATTGAGCGCTCTAACAACCAAGATCAATATAGGGCTGTATGAGAAAAAAATGAGAGCTTGAGGGCTCCCTCATCGTCAGATATCTAGATGTTCAAGTTATTTCCTAATTTGTCAATTCAATTGGCAAAATCATTCGATTTTTATTCGCTTCCAAGTATACAACCCATGCATTGGACGAGGCTTAGATTTGAAGGCGTAAGCGCTAAATTTGCCGAGGTGCCGTAATATTCACTGATACGTGTTCCAGTCTGCGACAACCTCCTTCCTGTGGTACTGTTGACTCTAAAAATCGGGTTTTGAACGCAGTGAGAAACGAAGAAAATGGACGCAGTATAACTTCAAAAGTGGGAACGAAAGGTGTGACCGGCTAAATTTATGTTTGGCTCACGCTCAGCATGATTGAGGAAGGATGGGCCTATGCGTCGAAGAAATCACTGACTCTGTACAAACACCCATTTTATGCGGAGAAAATACGACTTCAGAAGTCTACAATATGTATGTAGGTGAATGCGTCCGCGACTTTGTCTGCAATTACGGCTACGGTGCGCTATCGCGCGGCTGATCAACCTATTCGGTCTAATTTTTATACTTTTCTCTATGATTTTTTATATGCATGTGGTATTACTCCTCCCAGCTCAATGTTTTCCTTCTGTCACTCATTAAAATCTCTAACCCGAGGCATCCTGCTGCGTCCTTCCATCGGTCGAACCAATCGATCAGTCGATCGACACCGCGCCATGGTCGTAATTGCAGACAAAGTTATACAGGCACTCTCTAAGCTGCCCAAGTATTATATGTGAGTGATAGTGCCATATAAACCTAGGAGCTTTGTGAATTTTTTGAAGGCAAGGTGAGTTGTTAATTCGATTCAATTCCTTGGTTCAGTAGTTCTATATCAAATTGAAAACGACCCGTGAAATTCGAATTTTTTCCAAAGTTTCAGAGGTTTTCTGGCTCTGACTAACAACTAACTACCGATTAACAGTAACACAAACATACTTAGAAATGCTCTAAAGGTTCAGGAGTGTCGCAACGCAAGTTCAATTTATACCAAACTTGTTAATTTTCCTTATTAACTTCGTTAATTTTTTTTTCGCTCTGATCTATACATTTTATGTTGGAAAGCTGCTGTACCACCTGGCGCCAACTAACATCTCTCCATATGAGCAATTACGCCGATAGTGTACAATAACATAATAACAACACTGCAATTGCGGGTGGCGCAACAGCGTGTGTCTGTCGCCGGCGACGCAATTCGAAAGCAACTGGCGCTTATCCGCTCTACAAACATCCAGCATTAATTAATAGCACACATCGGCACTTCTTTCTGGCGGATTATCAGCGCCGAACAGTGAATACCGTAATTGGATTAGTAACGCTACAGGTCTGGATTTTCCGATGGTCTGGTGCATTGAGGGATCGCTCACCGAGAGCCCCAA
Organism: Ancylostoma duodenale; assembly: GCA_000816745.1. Lineage (NCBI taxonomy): Eukaryota > Metazoa > Nematoda > Chromadorea > Rhabditida > Ancylostomatidae > Ancylostoma > Ancylostoma duodenale. The sequence continues at coordinate 6,581 of KN726424.1, forward strand.
TGGAGTGGAGAAGGGAGATAGAAGACTCGTTGATTTTTAAGGGTTTCTTGTGAGCTTAATAACACAATGGACAATACTATCCACCGGTGGGTAACCCGCCTCTCCAAGAATGGGTTTTTCCGAAATTTCCGCCGAATTGCGCAATTTCTTTCCTGGAGAGAATATTATATTTATTTCTTGTTTATTGTTTCCGTCGAAATTTCAAAACTATTTTATAAAATAACTAAAAGTTTTAGTTTTTTTGTAAATATTTATTTTTATAATCATCCTTTAAATATTAATTTTCTGTCATTTGGCATTAAAATTAACATTTTAAAGTAATTTTATCATTCCGACCCTGTCCACGGAATGACGGAGTTGACAGCTTTTTTCTAACGCCACCCTCCCCCTGGCCAACAACTCTTCTGTCCTCAGACAATTTTTCGGAAGGACTGCAGCAGAAAACCGGTAGGACCGAAAGGAGACCTGCGGTTCTTTTGGTTTCCTGCTGCGTTTCTTCGGAATAGCCGCTGCGTTCCTTTCGAATAACTGTTGCGGTCCTTCCGGTTTCCTCCTGCGCTCCTTCTGAACCGTTTCCTACCCAAATATATTCTGCTGCGGTCTCGTTTCTTAACCACATGCTCGTGATCTCTTTCTGCTGCGGTCCTACCGACATTTTGTCTGAGCCGGCACTGCTACTTATCTGTGGTGAAGGTATTAACGCACCCATATTTTACCTTTGCCTGGCTCACATCACCATGTTTACCTAGATGTGACGTCTATACTCAGCTGCTACCCATGGGTAATCATATCTGTGGGGATGACATTTCCCATTTTCTCAATGATGCATCCTAGTCTAGGATTAGTGACTGGATGCAAGCGCCAAGAAATGCTATCTATCAACTTCTCAGTGCAGTTTAAGTAGTTTTAAACATTTAATTCATAGCTTACCAAAAGAAAAATAATTTATTTTTAATCAGTAATATGTACTCGCGGTTACTATCACATAACAGAACGCTGATCACATGGACAACGTGAAAAGTGTAGAAAATCCTGGAGATCACAAAACGATGCAGTAAAAGCGTATTGCACATCATCTACAAGGACACACTCGCAATCAGCCTCCGATTGCGCTTGTTTGTCGTGTCTGCACTCCAGCGGCGAGCATCTTCGACAGTTGATCCATGTCTCGGACGCCCATTCTGCTCATGATCGTGCCAATGGACGGGAAGCCGATCGATGTGCCAGTGTTCACGCCGACGCCGACAAACGGGCTTGCCACTCCCTTTAAATACAATATTGGTGATTGAAATTTAATAAAGAAAATAAAAAAGTAGAAAAATAAAGTAGAAAATAAATAATTAATTTAGTTGTATTTGGTTTTCATGTTGCATTTGGTTTTCATAGACTTAAGTGGAAGTATCAGAGATTTAGACCCACCTTCACGCGCACTAGCACACGATAAATCAGCATGGGGACGGTGATATTAATGGAATAACGGATGGCAGAGAATCAGAACGATAAAGCAAAAATAGTGGTGCGAACGAGTAGGGCTTCTGGATTCTCCGGTGGACGTGGCCAAATTGTAGGGAAGTAATCCTTGCTCAGAACCCCCGAAGCAAGTTGTCGGCCCAAAACCAACATGCACACAACCTTTTAACGAGCAAATCGTTGTCGACAAGTTTGGCGTCATCATGCCACTCAATAACAAGTTGCCGACAAGCTTTTCTCCCCACATCTTGTTGACAAGGAAGAGAAAAAACAAGTTGTCGACAAGTTTCCCAAGAAACAACTTGAGCTTCTGGCTGAACAAGTTGTGGACGAGAGAGACTCGAGTTCCCGTATCCACGTAACATACGATGCAACCATTGAGGACCCTAGGGCAATGGTTACCATGGTACAATTTTAGAGACATTTTCGACATGTTTTACTATGGGTAATTTTGTAGAACTGATAGAGTGTCAGTGAAGGAAAGGCGAGAACGAATTGTCGGTAGGTTCATACATCCGACAACTTGTCAGCAAGGAAAGGTGACAACATGTTGTCGACAGGTCCATACGGTCGACAACTAGTCGGCAAGGAAGGGTGAGGACAAGTTGTCGACGAGCTTTCAGGCGAGCGGATTTCAGTTGCGATCAGAGACTTGTTCGCCAAATGCCTGTCAACAAGTTGTTTTTGAGGTTCTGAATGCTAAAAAAGCCATGCAAGGCCTGCTGTGCATGTGTTTTGTCATATTTCCGCCCATTAAAAGTGTGAGAGTTCTCTCACACCCCAGAATGGCCAGACAATAAGTGGTAATTGGCCCACCAAGCCTTTGACAGAGACGAAGACCTGCCAATGGTATGAAGGGAGAAAAACAAAGTGCGATCCTTCTCAGAATCTCAAGTGCAACTTGCTGACAATCATCCGACGAACAAGTTTCTGATCACATTTAAAGCTTGCACGCCCACAGCTTGTTGATTTGCTCTTGCTGTGGCTCTTCTTTGTCGACAACTTGTCGGTAGAAAAGGTTGCTGAGAACTTGTTTGTGGATGGCATGACGAAGTCAAACTTGTCGACAATGATTTGCTGGTTAGAAGGTTGTCAGCAAGTTGTTTTCGGGCAGGGATGGACTGATAACTTGTTTTTTGGGTTTCTGAATTTTGGGTTTCCGTCTTCGAGAACAAAGCGTTTGGAGGAAGCAGGCAAGGGTGTTCCTAACAACTCCTCCTACAACTTTCTCTAGGGGTCAGTATTTTCGAAACAATGACAATATGAATATGGGTTTGCAGCTTAATCTGAGAGTTTAAAGCGTAGTGACACCTATAACTTTACTTCTCGTTTTCCTGGAAGAAGAATACCTATTTCAAGATTAAAATTCCAAATACTGTGCCATACCCTGTTCCAGGAGACGCCTCCATTGTACCAATCGACTCCTACTCGATCTGCTATCCCGAAGTATGGCCCAACATGGTAACCATTAGTGACCTGTAGGGGGCGACCGAGCTCACCCTCTTTCAGAGGGACGACTACCTGGAAAGGTTAAAAACATATTTGGGTCATCGATTTCGAACAGGGGCACATATCCTTACCTGAGTACCGCCTCCACCCTCAACTCCAGCGCTTTGAACTATAGGAACGCTCCAGCCGCTTTTGTAACCGTATGTTCCTAAACACAGTGCCGTTCTTAAATTCGCAACGAAGCAACAGCAAACAAATCAACTCACCTTCGTACCAGTTCGCTCCGGCCTCGGATGTCTGTGACCAGAAATCCCGCACGCCAAGATTGTCCGAATAACCTCCTCCCCATGAGCCGAAGTCCACCTGAGATGATTGCTCAGAAATTACGCGAAACCTTCGCGGGAACTAACGCTAACCTTTCCATGGTGACCATTTCCGACTGAGCCTTCCTCATTAACAGGGTAGTACGGTATTCCATTGACATCCCAGTTGTAGTAGGTCAGGCCTACGCCGGATGAGAAGGCGTTCGCTATGGCGCCCAGAGGGCGTTCCTGGAAATCGCAAGTTGTTTAAGACCATCATTTAGCTTTTGAATTATCATACAGGTAGATATGAGTATGGGTTTCAGCTTAATCTGAGAGTTTATGGCCAAGTGACACTTACAACTTTCCTTTTTGTTTTCCTGGAGCAAGAACATTAGTTTCACGACTAAAATCTCAAATATTTTGCTGTACTTATATTATTCATATATATCATACAGGTAGTTTACTTATCCTTATTGTGGAAAAAATCCTCAAAACTTCATCGTGGTATCACTGACCTGTGCTTGGAACTGTGCACAGTCCTCGTTGTAACCTCGACATTTATCCAGGAACTGTGCATCCACTTTTGGTCCATAGCAGTGCTGGAATATTCGAGGTGACAAAAACCGTAGTGAAAATGACAGTTTGCCGCTAGATAGCCGATAGAGGAGAGTACATTTGCTGTGGTCGAGTTACTACAATCATTCCTCCTATCTTATTGTATGTAATCCAGTGCCCACATCTACCAGCGGCTCACATCTCTTTTATTTATTTATTTATTTATTTAATTATTTGTTCAGCGAAATCATATTGTTGCCGCATGTCATTGCATGCTTTTCTTCCAGTGTGTCGGGTCCTTAACCGCCGCTTGCATCTATGTTTTCCTCTCTTAAAACTTCAAAATTCAAAAAAAAATGGAGAAACTTTTGTGACAACCTAGTTGTTTTACTTTGACTCAAAGGAATCTATGGAGCGTTATAGTGAAATCACGGGAAATTTTGTCATCACAGAACATTTCACGTCGTTAAGAAGCACACTATAGGTGAAGCATCGAGTAAGGTGGGTTTCAGATGGCGGGCACAGCCAATAGTGGGCAGGCAAGAGCGCCTAGATTTCTAGAATAGAGCTCAAAAACAATTGAAAAGCAATCTTACCTTGGCTGCCACAGGCGCGAATTTGGCACACAGTACATAAACGTCTTTCTTTGAGAGCCCTAATTGAGAGAGTGGTACTCGTCCTGCTTCCTAAAAAATGCTTTTATCCACTGAATTATTTAATACTCCACACAAGATTGGGGTTTTATGAGACTATAGAATAAAAAACAAGGCATTTCAAGGAAATAGGTCTTCCGAACGGCTAGCTATGACTATAGCATTATTCGAGCCGCAAATTGGACACGCGTAACAAATTTTTTCCCGTTTCCTTAGCTCTTGATATAACATCACCTCGACATAGAGAGATGTTCGAGACAGCAAGTGAAAGCACTGAGGCCTAGTTCCTTCACTCTATCATTTGGATAGGTTTGCTCATGGCTGAAGCGGCACAATGAGTTTTTTCTGGGATTCAAAAACTTAAACGCTACCTCACTGGAATATTCCAGACATTAAATCGTAATTGCACACCTGAAAACAAGGCCGCGCGGCATGACCTACGCGGTGCAGCAGACCACTCAGGCGTAATCGGGATTGCTGCTAGTCGAGCTAGTTGATTATCTAAAGTCCTTACGCGCAATCGGCGGAAAATTTCCGAGCGCCCCCGGCATGCGGCACGTGCGCGGCGCGGCCCTCTTGCAGCAGCGATCCCCTTCGTCCGTCAGATCTTTAGCCCATATGAGTGTTTTTCTTTCACTTTTTTCTTTAGTTGAGGTTTATTTGAAGGTGTGAGGCCTGTGGCTGACCGATATCGGCCGGACGGCCCCAGAAGAGGGCCGCGCCGCGCACGCGCCGCATGCTTAGCACGCTCGAAAATTTTCCGCCGATTGCGCGTAAGGACTATAGACACAAAGTGAGTATCGCTGGATGGAACAAGCAGCGCAGCAGTGCCGGTCATGCTTGCGTGCAACAATGCCCGGTTTGACTGCCGCGTCGCGTAGGTGGCGCGGAGCGGCTTCGTTTCTGGATGTGCAATAGCGATTGACGCTCCCTGTATCAAAAGGTTGATTTCAGAAGCTTCTGGATGTCAAAATGATTATTTTAGGAATTTCAGGCTGTTGCTATTTGCTATTTTGTAGCGGACTTTAGCTTCCTTCTCCCATACATATCGACTGTGGGCGGCGTTTCGTTGGCGCTGCTGATACACACAATCGATACCTATTAAAATCGATACCGCAATAGCAAACATGTCACCAAGTGCTTCCCTCCACGTTAACTATACCATCAACAACACTACATATTCCCATAAAATGGGAAGAGTATGACTCCAGAGCTATTTACAAAAACAACAAATTTTAAATTTCTTACCGTAGCGATATTTTGCAGTCCACCAGGGATAGGCTCCCCTTTTGCATCCTGATCAGTCACCTTTTCTTTTGCCTGTTGTTTTATAAATCCTTCTTCGGTGGCTTTATCAGTGAATGGGTCGCTTGTCGGCAAGAGGTCTTCATCCTGAATGGGGAGAAGGTCGATCGCGGAAGAAAATTTTAAAAAAGGGTGAATTTGGCCATTTTCGAGGAAAGCGCAAAAGAGTCAATCACGTTGTTGCGAATGAGTGGCAAGCAGCCATTCAAATGTGAAAATCACTATATAACAAAAAAAAAAGGCTAGATCAGCTGATAGGAGCCACCTACCTCCGTCACAGTCTTGACCGCGTGCACTCGCGCTCGGCCAGGATATCCTGGCCGCGACTTGATCCTATCGAATGGATTTCCTGTGTCAGTGCTGAGGTTTTCTGTATGGATTTCTTTGACCTACAATAAGTGAAAATAAAAAGAGCTGTTTATTATGATATGTTTAGTAAGATTAGGTGCGTTCGCCAAGAAGCACCTCTTTGAATGGTGTTTCAGGAGCTTTTGGATTTGCTTCCAAGAATTTCTCGGCCTCATCCACATAGGACTTCGGTTTGGGGTAGTACAATTCCGCGAGTTTTGGATCCACTGCAGTATGCGTTTCCTCCTGGGTCTCGTCAGTTTTGAGGGGTGGCAGTTGCAAGAAGGGAAACACTGGAAAAAATCTTTTTTCACACAAGCCAAATCTCTAACTTACTAGTAACCATTTTCATCGAAAAACGCTTATATCCAATTGGTATTCGAGATTGAATTGGCTGAGTAAAAAGTACAGGTGAAAAAAAAGAAATTCCGTTAACGAAAATCGCTGACTTACAGTGCTGGTCAATCACTCTCGCATCACAGAATACCGCCCGTCTGGCCTGCCGCGCTGCACCACTCATGCGGCGCGGGGGTCAGCTTGACACTGCGGTTGTTGAACGTCAACGGTGTTGATCCCTTCTTATGCTTTTCGTTGTTCTTAGTGTCTCTGTTTTTATCCCAGAAAACACAAGCGAAACATCAATACCGGTAACGCCCGACAACCACAGCGCCAAGCTAGTCTGCCGCGCCGCGTAGGTGGTGCGGCGCGGCAGATCGGACGAGCGCTATTCTTGGATGCAAGAGCGACTGACCTGCACTGCAGCTGTCAGAATAACAATGGAATTTTAAGGATAGCTATGAAAAAAAAGGAATTAAAAGTGGGTTAGGCATTATTCTTTCACTGATCGTTACAGAAACACTGAAAATAATGTATTTTGTGGAACTTCTCCGATGCGTGAAAAGAAAATGAAGAATTTCACGAGAAACAACAGATAGTAATGAATTTTCAAGCAATCTCCACTCACAAGTTTTGGAGAAGTCGAGAAGTCCGGTCCCTTGCTCTTTTTCTTGTCCAACTTCTAGCGTACCAATTCCCCCGAAAGACATCTGAACAATCATTTATTGATTTGTTGATTCGAAATATTTCAAATGTCATGATAATTATAATGAAAGCCATAAATAAGAATTATATATCTACTCTATGGTTCTCTTTGCTTGCATTAATAGATAGATACATACGTAATAATAGATGGCCAAAGCCTGTTGAAATCACAAACAAGGCAGTAGACGTCTATTGTTCTGACCTTACTAGTTGATCCACTACTTCTTCCAGCTGTTGTTTCCCTCTCCATATAGCCGAGGTTTGGTTTGTCTGAGAGTTCAAAGGTGCCAGCATTTGGCACTTCGTCGCCCGTTCCGGCTGAAAAAAAAACTTCTACCGATTTATAGAAAACTGGTACATTCAAGGTAATACTAAAAGATCCGAAGGAAACTTCGATTCATAGTACGATCAGACACGCATTTAGTCTAAATTTTACGAGCGAATTTTTTTCGCAAAATGCTACCTCTGTAAAGCTTAGGTGCCCTTCATTCTTGCTTGAGAATTTGGTAAGGAAGTTATATTTTGTTTTTAGCATGACTATGGCTGAGCGTTTGTGCATATTGCCTGTCTTTCTCGCCTCCCTCTTCAACTGCTGCACACTTTGCCGCGTTCTTTTTCTCTCTGGCCTCTCTCCACCTGTCGTCCTAAGTGGTGCCCGCTATAGCTTTGACCAAGCCATACAAGTGTAATGTACTCTCTTACCAGGTATGAATTTGGCAATGCTGCTCTTCACATCTCCGAGCCCGAAAGTTCCCAATCCAGGAACAACCATCTTCGCGTCATCACCATCTCGTTTACCAATAGCTAATGGACCTGCAATGCTGGTTTTTTCAAGGCATTTAGTAATTCATTTGTGAAACACCCGATGCTAATTTGAATCGCAACATATCGTTACTTCCAAATTCCATCAGAATTTTTCATAGAAAAATTTTAAAAATTTAAAGATTATAAAAAAAACAGAACGCCGACCTAGAGAATTGAGGATCAAAGGCGGTCGTCGCCGTATGTCTCGTGTGTCTGTGCGGAGGCTGTGAGCGACAGGAGCATCAACGCCACGTCGAAATCGACCTTAACAAATAAAAGTCCAGCAAATTATACTCCATTGAAGTTTCTTCTCGACTTCTTTAAGGATTTTGTGAGATGCTTCCCGTATGGAGCAAGCGGCCATGGATGACAAAGGGTCGTATCTCATCGGAATACTGTGTCCCCTTGATGTGCATGGTTCTGTTCTTCAGATACGTGGTGCATCAGCCCTGCACTA
>KN726424.1:15067-47495 GCA_000816745.1 Ancylostoma duodenale
GCCGTATGTCTCGTGTGTCTGTGCGGAGGCTGTGAGCGACAGGAGCATCAACGCCACGTCGAAATCGACCTTAACAAACAAAAGTCTAGCAAATTATAATCCATTAAAGTTGTTTCTCGATTTTCCTTAGAATTTCTTTTTCAGATGCTTCTCGTATGGGAGCAAGTGGGCCACGCATGACAGAGGGTCGTATCTCATCGGAATACTGTGTCCCCTTGATGTGCATGGTTCTGTTCTTCAGATACGTGGTGCATCAGCCCTGCACTAATGTTGACAGCTAACAATAAATAGGATCCACGTGTTGGATAAAGTTGAAAGCGGGGGAAAGTTCGATATGTTAAAAATTTGGAGGAACAAGTGGGATGCTTACTATTGGGATCATCCAATTACTGCATTTTATTTGTTTAGTATGTTATTTGATAACCTGAAGATGGTGTAGAATACATTACAGGGAATTCATAAACATCGCTAGATACACAATACATGAACCGTCAGACAGGTTGATCGTAGCGATAGGCCTCAAATTTGTTGAAGTTTAGACAGGGGCATTCGTATCCTTTTTCTGAATTCAGATTAAGGCAAAGGGCATCATTCATGGAGTGAATAATGAACACCTAAAAAAGAAATGGGAAATGCTTAGCTTGCGCGCCTGGACGGGTTACCTACTCCATTACATTGAAAAAATGCGTCAAAAATCCGATCGAATTCAGCCTATCGAGAAAGACGTCGAGAAATAAAAATTGGGTATTTATTTTCTTTTCCTGGAAGCCTCGCAGTACCGGTTTTCTTAACGCTTAGATGTGCTACTACACAGGACTATAGAGTATATTCCATCACCATATTTCTACACGTGTTTAATAATGGCGAAATATACATTAAACTTTAGATAAGCAGGATAAAAGTGCTTGTCAGGAAAATATTTTTCATGTCTAATTTTTGTTGTATCACTGTACACCAACGGAGAGACAGAGAGAGATTACTGAAACAAAAAATTATTATCTATGTTATCCTTCACAAAACCTTCATTACAGACTGTTTGGACGTCAAAGCCTGTTGTACATAAACAATGTCCAAGGAAGAAAAATTTTCCCACACGAGTTGGCCTGAATTTCTTAATGTTAAACGATGAGAAGAGGAACTGCATAAAGTCCCTACTTTCTATAAGAATGTCAAGATTCTCGGTAAGATATCCGACCGTAGCCGACGGATCGTTATCTTCTCAACACATTTTCTCGCTAATGAAAGCGCGCTCGACTATCCGTTAGCGTGAAACTGATGTGGACTGACATCTCGCGGGTTGTTCGCTGCGCGACCTTTGAGGAAACGGACGAATTGAAACGCACTTTTTGAAATCATCTGGATTTTGCTGTATAAAAACTGTGATGGTTGGAGCTCGCTAGATTTACTGGATGAACATGGCTTTGATCCTCAGGAAAAGAAAGGGATATGGTCGGTCCGAACAGTGAAAAATGACGACATTGTCTGACAACAGTCGATAAGGTAAACTGAACAAATAACCTACCAAGTGACGCATCGGCTGAGTAAACGAGTAGCAGCAGCTGAATAAGACATAGCATGGCTGCAAGAAACGAGACTACCCGAAGTGATTGAGGGCTGAAACAGGTGGACAGGGCGGATATCGCCGCAAAGCTAGTATCCGAAACGAGAATCACCACCTGGTCGCTTTCTCGGATAATCACTCGATAAGCGGTGGAGGAAGAAGCTTGCGAAATGTTAGCCGATGGGCATTATGTAAGAAACGTTAGCTATGGGCAAAATTAATCTGTGCTTTCTCGGATAATTAAATTAATTTACTCCTATTAAAACCTGAACAGAATAATTAATTAAATTAATCTGTCTAAGTTTTGATAGGACTAAGTTAACGGAGAACTGTCTTACATATCTGATCCCCAAGGTACAAAAGAAACTGAAAAACACCTCAGCGGGCAAAGGTTTGCGTTTCCTTTTCGATTCGCACAGAATCATTTATGGATGAAGAAAAAACTTTCAACATCAGGCTTAAAAATAAGGGAGCAGCTGGATTCCGGCGTGTCCATGGCTGGATTCTAGCAGCACGACTAATTTGCCTTCGGAGGAACAAAATGGAGCATAGATATCTTTTCCGTCACAAGGATGGTTGTCCGGTAAAACATATAGAATGAGGCAAGAGTAAGACTAATTGATTTTTAAAAAAATAATCTACAGTATGAGGAAATGTACATCACGTATACACCACATATTCTCATAAACACTTTTATTCAAGATAGGTTGTTCATCAATGCTTATTGGCCTTACGATGCTTAATAAGACTCTTGTGCTTACGAGCCGCTCTTCGAGCTGCCAGTTTGCGTGCGCGAGCTCGGCGAAGTGGAAGATCAATTGTAGTGTCCAACAAATGGCCTTCTTCTGTAAAAATGATGCTTTACAATCCCAAGTCGTCCATATGAAGTAAGATATACATGATACATAATACCTTTTGTGTAAGAGCCTACAAGGTTGCGAGCTTCAGAACGAGGAGAGATCTAAAATTTTACGCATCTCGCTCGTAGACACTACTCCCACCCGGAGAAAGAGTCTTCTCGAAAATTTCCTACTTCTACAAGGGTAAATACTCGAGCAGGCTACACAGGATCAAAGACCTCACCACGCCATAATGGACCACAGGAGAAACTGGTGCTGCAGCGACGATAGGCGATGCATGCACCACCGGTATATGAACGAGCGTGGGAGCCTCTTGTCCTTCTTCTTGTTCTCCACCTGCAACAACAGAATCAACCTACGAGCAACTTAGCACTAGTAGCAGCTTCCTCAAGGTTATCGGCATTTCTCATTGAAGAAGTTCAAACAGACCATTGAAGTTTGCACCCAAAAAGCTTGCAGTAGACCTGAAATTCATTGAGACAGTGGGTTAGTCGCTATCAAATGGCCAATTACAAGAACTAGTTCGGATCCATCCCTGACCGTCGCCCAGTAATATTTTCAAAACTGGATTAGTAGCAAGTTGTTCTTCTTATCCGCCTCACCTCTGAGTGATGAGGACGACGAGTCCAATGAGGGAGAATGTGAGATGCATTGATGTGTGTGATGTAGTTTCTAGTTAGGGTACTATTTATACTCTCTTCGACTGCTCACGGGTTCAAGAACTCCTCCCAGAAAAACTTCACTAGAACCTGAAATGAATAATCTGAAGTGGTTCATCTTTTGAAAAAGGTTGCTGAATCGAGGCCTTTCTTAAGTACGTGTGTATGCAAAGTCTTCGAATTCTCATGGAATCGTGAAACTGTCTTTATTTTTCCCAACGTGAAATATTCACTTCGTGAAATAATCGTGCGTTCAGAAATAAAGTAAAAAGCACGACAAATGTGTATGTGGTAATTTCTTGACATACATCATTTTCAACATTGCTACCATGAGTTACCATGACCCAAAGTTACAGTATGACATACAAAAAAATACTATACCACAGGGTGGCTGTTAAGTATGGATCGCTTTTTTCGAATGCTTAAAAGGAAACAAGAATATGGCTCTCATCCGCCTTTTGTAGTGATACGATAGGAGGTGGCTTCTATAAATAGCATGAGAATTTTGGTCTCCATCCTTGCACTCCTTTAGAAGTTATGCTACCCATATCTAGACCACCCATACTCATACCCAAGCCATACCCATACCCATACCATATCACCTATGACCTCTAGCGTGCTCCCAGGCCACTCCATGCTATATACATTGGTATTCGAAATTGGCGCCAACGAAGATTGACACCATTGACACGCAGCGTTCATTGATTCAAAATCATAATTTCTTATTTTACCCATTCTCACACTCATTCTATGCTATTCCTCTGATTCTACACCACTACTTTTATTCGATATTCCTCCTACGACTACTACTATATTCAGGATCCTGCCCACCCACCGACGGCCACTACGAACAAGGAGGAGGAAAGAAACCAAGGAAAAGAACGGTTAGTTCCTTCTTCGACATTTTTGTTCAATATGGCCTTCCTTCACTACTGATGAGGTCCCGGGGAGGCCATATTCTTTTTCTTGTTTCCGTGTAGTGTTAGGGAACGAAACGGAAACAGGATAACCAATTTTTTTTTCTGTTTATTATTACAACGAGATTTGGCCGTCTGCCGTGTGCTGCCATCACTAACCTTAGCGATTGTTTACTCCTTGTTAATGAATTTGCTAAACGCCCTGATTTCCTTGCACCAGCAGTCGCGAATATTGTAGGGCACCAGCCAAGGGAGAGAGGCTATGTTGTCCCCCTCCAGAAATCAGGGAGACCTCGATTCATTCTCGCCTGGAAGGGACGTGGTAGCTTCGAGAAGCATAGAGCCATTGACAGTTAGACCGGATTGAATCGAGCAGCTTCCAACTCGAATATCTCCACAGACACTGATCAGAAGATTGCAAAACTTCCTCTGGTGCTTCGCAGTTTCTGAAGGTTTGAGACCATACAATGTCAGAATGGGTGAGTAGGGGACGCCTGGATCAAGCAGAAAAAAATCTGGAAAGAAATCTTCGCGCCACTTCCCCAAGTTCGTTTTCACAGACGAAAATTTTTTTCACTGCTAGAGCTGCGTGAACTCTGTGGATGCCAAGTCAACTACTGTTCATGTATCGCAGTACCGTGAAGAAGTGAGTAGTGTTCGAATGAGCTGCGTTTCTTTGCTCTGTCATGATTTGGGATGAGTTGACCTCAGAAAGGTCTACTTCCATTTCACTGTTTTTCATGGCAAAATTGGAGAAAGCTGATGCAGGTTTTCATAAGGAAGCCGTGCCGCGAATCAGGAGACACAGCTTCATACCTGAAATTCATAATCAACACATCAAGACAAGCGCAAAATAATGGTACAATAACTTCTTAGCATTTGTAACCTTTCAGAACTTTGATCATTTCATTCGTGGCATTAGCAGCACGTTAGTTGTGTTCATGTACAATATGTAGTTCTAGTGCAAGTGCGCGAATTCTTCACATAAACACAATGTGCACGGTGAAAAGGTCCTGCTCTCGGAATATTACCGAGCATTTCAGCCGTGATCGTCAAAAGCGCACGAAGAGCAGAATTAAAAGGAGCAAGGTGAAGAGACAAAATGAATTATTCAGGCCGCGCCTTAGCGTAACCCAATCGTGCGTAAGGGAAAGTGTTATGTGTAACCGCACCCCAGTACAATTGACGGTTAAGGTTAAGAAAATGAGGGTTCATGCTCACCTAATGGCGATAATTGCACTTAGGATTGTTATGGAAGTCTCTTTCACAAGCTCCTACTAATTTCGAAGTCCCCTGGTAGGCTTTTTTTCACACAGGCGATAAATCTCCTAGGATCATCACCACAATTAAACGAGCAACCCTCTTTGGGACTACATGAAGTTCCGAATACTTCATGAGTTGGAGTTCAGCTCAACTTTAGTAACACTAGCATCATTAGATGGACCGGAACTGTTCTAACCGCTGCCGTGATGTATCAAAACCGCGTTCATGGGACCTAACCACTTGAATCTGTGTGGGAGATGCTGCGCACCTTTCATCCGCGGAAAGAAGTATGTGGCCTTTAGCTGAAAAGCATCTATTGACTTTCCCTCAGTATACAAAGTGCCATCTGGGAAATATCTACTTCACAGTACCTTGGATGGTACATGTAGGCGAAGACATCATGAAAAATTATGATTATGACCAGCAACTTGAATACCTATTGTATGTTGCTGTTTCCAGAGATACGAATTGTGAGTTAACGTCCATTAAATGAGGCAATGAAGCGCAATAACAGCAGTTCTCCCGAGGTTTCCCTTCTTGTAAGCATCAGATTTCATAACTGGAACAATTATAAATGTGAAAACTTGGGCTAGCAACGCTCATTCTTCGCCTTAGTATTGCAATAAGTGGCTGTCAACTAGTGGGATGCTTCCGTTTTGTGATGAGCACTAATCCACGGTAGTATTAACAAAGTGTTATTACTATTACAATAGTTGAGAATATTTTCAACTGTGCAGCGTAGATGTCGTCAAAGGCACAGCCCATCAGTACTGAAACGGATCGTCCATACTGGTGAAAGCAAATGAACCAAATGAACTTGTGTATTAGGTAAAAAGACCAGTTGTGCGTTAAAAGCCATTATCCGTTGTGGATTTGTGGATCCAAGATTCACTTTTGTCAATGGACGACGCCAAGTCTAGTTGCTTTTCGTAATGACCCTGTGAGAACTGTATTCAGTCTGAAAAAAGTACAAGAGTCGAAAATTGGAAGAAACACATGGAAGAAGCATCTGAGATAATCTGTCATCTGTATATATAAAAGTGAAAGTTTGTATGAATGTATAGTGGAATCGTGTTGATAGTGCGTTCTCCGCGACAGCGGCTATTGGAGCAAGCAGCGCGATCGGTCAAAAAGGTGACCTATGATTGATTCGGCATCTTTAAAGTTTTATCGCTTGTTTTCTCTTATATTGTTCTTTCTTAGCTCTTAGAACAACTGAAGAAGGGAACAGACGATAAAACTCGCCAAAGAACTTGGATCGGTCGTGGGTCAACTGTTTGACCGCCCGCACTGCGTGCTCCAACGCCAGCAGGGCCGCTGCCGCGGAGAATGCACTGTTAAAACGACTCCACTATATGTATGTGTGTATGTTCCGAATAGAAATCGCGGAGGATTAACCGATCGGGACCAAGCTTTGCACACATATCCCTTATGGACCGACGGATGTTTTAGTCTACTTTCCACCGAGCATTATCGATTGGTTTATTGACTATATCGATTTTATTAATTTTTCGCTACTTTTGCGCAGGAACCGGCGAGAACATGCCTACTCTCAGACATTCAGGCGTTTAGAGCGCCGATCCACTTTGAGCCGATACAGGCTTCTAGCAGGTAGTCGTGGGTGGAGCAGAAATACCTGCTGAAGGTGCGAAGAGAGCAGCAAAACTTGCAGTGGAGGAGCATGAGGCAGGAATACATGGAAGTTAACCTGCACTTAGTTTTCATGGGGTCGCGCACGCGAGGGAAGTTTGAACCTTTGAAGTGACGTCGGTTGGAAGTGATTTCGTGAAGGTGAGACCCTGGGTTCATTTCCCAGGTGTTTCGTATTATGGGCTTGTATGTTTTGATGAACATGATCGAATTGAAGGAATGTGTTTGCTTCTGCATATCTCTGTTTCTTGTGCCATTTGTAGAGTTTGCATTTGGAAGGATGTTCACTGAGCGATGGCGACATCGTTGAAGTAGCCTTTGAAGCTCCCAGTGTGCGGTACGTGTGCATGAGGAGCAACTGTCTCCGTTCGCCATGGAAGCACCTGGCTGAAAAGTTCCCCAACATGGAGGAACTAAATTGCAGAGACAACAGGTGTGTAATTTGACTATGGTTGCAAAATTTCAACTGGATTAATGATTTTTCTCGTGAGTTGGGAGTTCCCACGACTGCGGAGGTCAAGCTTCCCCAAGTTCGAATTCTCCTTATATGCGGCAAAACGGAAGGGTGAAGGCATCGAATTGTCTCATTGCACTACTTATAGAAGACGAGAAACTGCATATTTTCAGGAAAAAAACATGTGCTGCGATGTACAGTGGACGTCAATGGCGTTAGCCCATCTGCGGCCTCGAGAAGGACGTCGCGCGACCGCGCCGCGCGGTCTGTAACCGAGTTGTCCGCTGCTGTTTGGCTGTTTGTAGCAGCTTTTCTATCCGAATTTAAGCATTTTCGACCAAATCGAGGAGAAAAAAGCTTAGAAGTAGCACTCTGGCGGCAGACAACACCTATCCCGGCGCGCGCCGCGCGGTCGCGCTGCGTTTTCGTCGAGGCCGCAGATGGGCCACCGCAATTGCCGTCCACTGTATGTTCCCACATCTAGAGCGTCTGAACAATGTGCCGATGGAGACAGACGAGACAGAGGAGAGGGACGTTCCGAATGACAGTATGGTTCATATCACCTATTTGGTTGATTTCGCTGACCTAGAGATGTAATCTATCATTTGCATTTGTAGGAGCGGCATGAGGATTGGAGCTCGTCAGCTTCGGAAAGTGATTCGAGTGGGTCAAATGAGGAAATCTTGGACGTTTTGAGATAAATATTTGCACTTTTCAAGGCAATGAAGATTCAAATGCATTTTTCTCTTGTGATAGCAACTGTTCGTTCTGAAGCATTTCGTATCTACGCGATGTTGTTACAAAAGTGAAACACTCTAAACTGCCTTTAAATTGAAGGAATTCGGTTGTGACGCCATGTACCCTTCCCCACCGAAGAAAAGAGGGAGGTCTCTACAGGAGATACAGGGTAGGTCTTGCAAATTCGACGTCTTTCTTGAATGCCACTGCTTTATGGCATTTGGCTTTTCTTTCTGAAAGGAAGAAAATAGTATTCATTTATACATTTCGGTTGTAAGGGAGTAAAACTCAGACAATGGGACGGGCTGACCGTGGTACCAAAGTGTGCTCCGCTGGCCGACCGCGGTACCAAGATATGCGGAACGGGCTGACCACGCACAGAAAGCTGGCTGACCGCGGTCCTTAGTCGAAAGTTTGGCTGACCGCGGTACTTTCCGCCGTCAGCCAAATTCGGCCCGCGGGACCCGCACAATGTACAATGCAACCTTTGTGACGGTGATAACTGGGATGTATATGAAACGGCAGTCCTTTTCTGACGATGTCGAAGAGATTAAGAGGTATATCGCATCCATTTTTTGCTAAAGAGTGGAACCCACCCCAATTTGAGGGGAGCGGATGCCACTCCCTAGATATTTTTGGAGTGAAGCTCTCATTAAGAGAGCTTAGCAATTAGTGTTATGCACTTTATGAACGGCTACAATTATGCACCTTGTAAACGGCTGCAAAAGGAGAAAGTTTTAAGCACATAATCTGAAGAATACGAATAAATTCTGGCGATGTTGGCCTTTCTTTTTTTCGAAATTGTTTGTACTGCGCGATTTCCAACGATAAAGGGGGAGATTTTTTGGCGAATGTTGAATTTGATCGAAAAAATATCGTCCACACATCATCAGTAACTATTACTGCCGTTATCAGCACTCCACGACATCATTTCGACGGGCTGACCCCGGATCTTTCGCGTGCTGACCGCGCAACGATATCTGGTCGACCGTGCTTAATTATTTGGCTTAATTATTTGGCTAATCGCAGAGTTGGCTACGGTCCGCCAAATATTGGTACCGCGGTCAGCCCGTTCCATTGTCTGAGAAAATGAACGATTCCAAACCGGGCGTACCTTGTGTAGTTACAGAAAAAGCGCCTCACAACATATGTCAGCATGCCACCTATTTCGAAATTCTCTTCAAGCAGTCTTGGCTTATTAATTTCCATCCATAAAGTGCCGCATCATTTCAGAATGCATGCCACGCATTGAGGTGGCTTACCCACGGTTATGTGGGTCGCGGGCCGAAGAATCGGAAGATGAACAACTGAACCATCCAGCTGATTTGCTGGATGTGGCAACGGAAACGAGGAACCGCGACACGTCTCGCCAACCGAAGTCGAGCGACCGCGACCTGTCTCCTGTCGTTTAGGTGAGTCTTTTTGATGCTAATGCCATTTTGATACAATAAAATATCTTTCCTACATCATTCCATTACCACACACGCCGTGTGTGTCGTCGATTTCTTGAGATTCTACTTGCTTCGAGTGAGTCGTCTATCCAAGTGGGAAAATACGCCTAGTTGATGTTATTGCTCTTCCGTTACAGGCAACGGATCCTGTAGAGGTTGTTCAAAGTTATGCCTGCAGGCAATCTGGGGGATGGGCAAAAAATGAAAATTCAAAAAATATTCCTGAGGAAATTGTTTCCGTCCTAATCGGTAGATGTTTTATTGTCATGGACATTCCTATTAGTTGTCCCAACTTGTCCTTTTCGATTGTCTAATGGAAGGTTTTGGCATGGGGCAGCCTGAACTTCGTATGGATGCGGATGTATTGAAGGAAGCCCCTACTAGGTACCAGTACTACATCTCATCACTTATTTTTTACCCTCGAAAAAAGGATCAACAGATATGGATTTAGTGTTTGGATCGGATTGGGAGCCACCGACGAGGCGAGCAAGCTTGCTCTGAATAAAAGAAAAGATTCGCTTGTGAAGTGGGCTGCGAAATGCCGAAGTCTACTGGGTCGGGCCATGTACGCTTCTTTCTACTCTCCGAATGTCAACTTTTTATTTGCTTCTAACAACTGTTATACTTTTAGGGCAGACATAAGGGGATACAAGACAGTGAACGATAAGCTCGTTCTACGTACGGTGAGTACAACTAGAGCTGCTTTCGCTCTATTCCCGCATTTACTTCGACCATTTTCAGAAACGCCGCGCTCTCCATCCCGTTGATGGCGACTAGATCACCGCTGCGATTGCTAAATGGTCATGAAGAGATCGATAACCTTGCCTTGTCATTCTTGTCGTATCCGCTCACCCAGCTCTCGATGCTGAACTAGTTTTTTTTTTTAATTTCTGCTCCTGTCGACGAAGTATGGTCTTGTTACCTCATGTTTTTTTGTTATCACATTCTACTCGAGCTATGTTCCGCTCCTGCCGCTGTACAATGATATCAATTTCCCCTTATGATGTCTTTTATATCATGCCGGGTTACTTGGTGCTTATTTTTTTCGTTTCCTTACGTTGTGGTTTCGCTATATTTTTGGATTCCCTACGTTGTGTTCTTATCCTACGTAAGTATATGCTCTTATTGTCCCGATGCAATTGAAGATAAAAACTTATTTCAAAGTAATATTTGTTTGATTATGCTAGCATCTGCATTAACGTCGGCTATTAGTACGCCTGCAGGATGATCTGTCCTGATCCTGCCGTTTCACCTGCTGTGATCCTGCCATCCCAATAGCAGGATCACGGCAGGTCAAATGCAGGATAGGGCGCAACTAACGGCGAAATAGGCGCGCCAACTCCGCCCACTTTTGCGTTTGTCCTGCAGGTGTCATGCCGTGATAAACGGTGTGGGCCGGCGCTCCAAACGCCTGAATATCTGAGCGAGGGTTTCTCAATATGCTGAACCCGAATATGACAACCATTTTGCGCTAAGTTTTCGATTTATTGATTTCATTGATTTTTCCCCTTTTCTACCGTAAGGACGAGTGGGAACATCACTATCAGGGTTCTCGGATACGCTAAACACGAACATGACAACCGAATGAATCCTGGTATGCCGTTTAGTTGCTAATAATAAGCTATACTTTCTTAACCTTAGCCGTCAATTGTAGTGCTGCGGGTGTGGCTACATTCAACCCTTAGCTTCACGCCTGACTCCATTACGATAATACGCAGCCTGAACAATTCATCTTGTTAATGAAGGAACCTGAACTGAATACTATGTAACAACACAAGCTCGCACTGTTGTTCTTAGAAGAATGCCCTATGACTCGAGCATTTTAATGGAATTAGTGCTTGCTTTCAAAACAAGGTAGAAAGTTGGTATTGTCCACAAACCACTTTCATTGTGGTTGAAAACATTCCCCTCATTGACTATGCACGAAAAATGGTTAGGAACCTTCAAAGCAGTGAATGATAATTCATAAATTTATTACTCGCGCCATTCACAAGAAATGAGCAAGCAAATTGCGAGATTGGGTTCCCGAGAGTTCCCTGCATTCGTGGATATCGTTTTTATAGCGGGAACTTGCGGGAACTTCCGGGACGGAAAGTCAAGTTCCCACTAAGTCCCCGTCGAGTTCCCTAGACGACAAGTTTCGTGGATACGATCTCAGAAGTTACCTTGATTCCTATGGCTAAAATATCTCACGATGAGCGAAAGGACAGCAACCCAGTTTGACTAATGCATTAAAAACCAAACCAGAATTAAAAAAATACTCCACTGAGATTGCTCAGCCATGAATACCCTTTAGAATTTGATAAGCCAGAGTGCGTTTATATTAAATGCATGCATGATGCACTGCGGAGATCAAAACTTCAAGACCTCAATTCCTCAACTTCATCGAGAGCTTTGCATCGGTCGTTGGCATAGCCCATTTTCTTGATCATTTCATGCCGATTGCCTCTATTTTGCGCCATATTTCTGTGCATGACCCTTTGCCTCAGATCACCGTTTAGTTTGCCAGAGCGGCTTCGGCCACCCATTTGGTCATTTTCCCGCAACTAGAAAACAGAGGACAGTGTCAACAACAGAGGACAGTGTCAACGCCGGCAAAGTTACCTCGATACCTTCGACCAAAATATCTCACGATGAGCCGAAGGACAACAACTCAGTTTGACTAGTGCATGAAAGTCGAGCAACCATCCTTCGCATTGCATATCACGATAGCATCACACATTCTCATACACACCTTTATTAAAGATTGGTTGTTCATCAATGCTTGTTGGCCTTACGATGCTTCTTAAGGGTCTTGTGTTTACGGGCTCTATGCGCTGCCAATTTGCGAGCCCTAGCTCGGCGAAATGGAAGGTCAATTATGGTGTCCAGGATATGACCTTCTTCTGTAAAAGTAATGAATTACAATACCAAGTAATCCATATTTATTGGGAAATAAGAAGTATACACCACCTCTCGCGTAAGAGCCTACGAGGTTGCGAGCCTCAGAACGGGGAGAGATCTGAAATGTATTGCATCTCCTTCGTAGACAATACTTCCCCACAACGAAATAATGGTTCAATCCCCCGGTTTATTGGACATAACGACGTTGACGAAACTTCTCGAAATTTTCGCATTTCTAGAAGGGTGGATACTCGAACAGGGATAGAACACAGATCTCACCACGCCATAATGGACCACAGGAGAAACTGGTGCTGCAGCGACGATAGGCGATGCGTGTATCACAGGCATGTGCACGAGCGTAGGAGCGTCCTGACCTTCTTCTTCAGCTCCACCTGTAATTACAGAATTAATCTACAAGCATCTTAAACTTGTAACAGCCTTCTCAAAGTTTGCAAACAGACCACTGAAGCCTCTACCCACAAAGCTTGCAGATGACCTGAATTCAAAGTCAATTAAAAGGAGTAGTTCAAACACCTCTCTGACTATCCTTCAGTTTATTTGTAAAACTGATTGGATGCAAGTTCTTTTTTTTGCCTCACTTATGAGTGATGAGGACGAGGTATGTACGGAGGAAGAAGGTGAAATGCATTGGTGTGTCTGCTGTAGTTTTTAGATAGACTATTATTTATACTCCCTTCGACTGCTCACGGGTTCAAGAATATCTCCCAGAAAAACTTCACTATAACCTGAAATGAATAAACTGAAGTGGGTCATCTTTTGTAGAAGGTTGCTGAATTGAGGCCTTTCTTTGAAGCATGTGTGCATGCGAATTTGAATTCTTTGAATTCCTTTGAATTCTCATGTAATTGTAAAACTGTTTTTACTAAACTTATGCAGAGATAAGAACAGAAATAATCACTTCCTTATGTCCCTGCTGCAATGAGAGCTAGATGTGAAACTCTCGACGTGAAATATTCATTTCGTGAAGCAACAGAAATGAAGAAAAAGGACGATAAATGTGTATTTAGTAATTTCTTGAGAAATGTCATTTTCAACATTGTGATGAACCATGGGTCAAAGTTACACTATGACCTACTATACCATTCTGTATAACACTATCAAATCCAAACACCCATGCTCAGAAGGAAAAAGGACGGCGTAATGTACACTCTGTTGTTTCTTGAGATTGGTCAATTTCTACGCTCTAATAAATCAGACGAGACCAGAAGCAATATTGTGTATTTCTGATGAAGCCCACTTCGAACTACCCTCCAGCTTATTTTTGAAACGTTTCATTTCACAGTTTCACAATTCTATGAGAGTTCGAAGGCTTCGCATACACCCATACTTCAGTGAAGGGCCCCAATTCAGCAACTACGTATAAGCAAAAATGACCCACTTTAGATTACTCGTTTCAGGTTCTACTGAGTTCTTTCTGCAAGGAGTTTTTGAGTCGGTGAGCAGCCGAAGGGAGTATAAATATGTAGTAGCATATCTAGAAACTACGGCACACATCCCAATGCATTTCACCTTCTTCCTCATTGGATTCCTCGTCCTCATCACTCAGAGGTGAGGCGAAAAAAGTTATAAAATTAAAGTGGCGGGTAGTCAAATTTTATTTAGAACTACTTATTTTAATTGACTTTTGATAGCCACTAGCCCACTGCATGAATGAATTTCAGGTCAACTGCAAGCTTTGTGGGTGGAAGCTTCAATGGTCTGTTTGCAACTTCTTCACTGAGAAATGCCAGAATTTTTGAGGAAGCTATTACGAGTTTAAGATGCTTGTAAATTGATTCTGTAGTTACAGGTGGAGAACAAGAAGAAGGTCAGGAGGCTCCTACGTTTGTACATATACCGGTGATGCACGCATCGCCTATCGTCGCTGCAGCACCAGTTTCTCCTGTGGTCCATTATGGCGTGGTGAGATCTGTGTTCTATCCCTGTTCGAGTATCCACCCTTCTAGAAATGCGAAAATTTCGGGAAGATTGTTCGCCGTTGTCATGTAGTATAAACCGGGAATTAAACAACTCCTTTGTCGTGTGGTACTAATAATCCATAATATTTCAGATCTCTCCGCGTTCTGAAGCTCGCAACCTCGTAGGCTCTTACGCAAGAGGTAGTGTGTATTCTGCATATCTCATTTCATCAGAGGTACTTGGTATTGTAATGCATTATTTTTATAGAGGAAGGCCATCTTCTGGACACCACAATTGACCTTCCACTTCGCCGAGCCCGCGCCCGCAAATTGGCAGCTCGAAGAGCGGCTCGTAAGCACAAGACTCTTAGGAAGCATCGTAAAACCAACAAGCATTGATGAACAACCCATTTCGAATAAAGGTGTATATGAGAATGTGTGGTGCAAACGTGATGTGCGTTGCGAGAAGTGGTTTCTTGGTTTTTAATGCACTAATGAAACTAGGCACTGTACTTTGGTCTGAAGAAAGAGACATGCACGCACACATAATGCAAAATAGAGGCAGACCATCGGTATCAAAAGATCAGGAACGCCGGCTATGCCAACAATCGATACAGAGGCCTACGAGAAGTTAAGGAACTGAGGTCTTGAAATCTTGATCTACGCGGTGAAACACTCATGCATTTAATATGTATAAATACACTCTAGTTTACCAAATTGAAAGGGGTATTCTTAGATGAGCAATCCTAGCGAATATTTTCCCTGTTTTTATTTACCCATAATGCATGAGTAATTGATTGGAACCAGAAGCAAGGTTCTACGAAGAAGGAAGTTATAGAAATCAGAGGTGACCCCGAGCTGCTTCAAGAAATCTCCAAAGGTAATATCGTTGCCCACAGAGACCAGCCGCGAGGGGTAAAGGCCTACGGAAGGATCATGAAGATCGACCTACCGAATCAAGGATGTGCTCTCGAATATATGAAGCGAGGTCCACAGACCCTCACGAAAACTCCGTATATTCCTGCGCACGTCGTGATTATAGGTGGAGGAGTTATATCTGGACAGAGCCCTGCGCAAGAAAGCAGGAGAGCTCAACGAGAAAGAAGGATAGCTGCAATTCGTTTCACGAGCTCTCCAGTTAAATCGGCTAAGCTGATCAAGTAACTTGTCTGCAAAGCTGGAATCTTCCAAATCGAGACATTCAATCCACACAGAGCTCTCTACCGTCCTCTGCGGGATTAATGTTAAAGCAACTCTCCCTTTCGCAGATTGACATTTTCTCAACTTCACCACTACCACGCGACGGTAATAGGTATTCGAATGCAATGCCCCCTTGTAGAATAGGGAGGATGGAACAGGTAGCAACGTCTGCAATGAGCAGAACTAATGGAAGCTTTCTCTTGCTCAACGCTCATTCTATTAACGATAGGCCGCCTGAATTGCACAACCTTCTTTGTACTAGTCCCTATGGAATCTTTATTTCGGCTTCACTGTGTAAACTCAAGCAGATTCATGATTCCAAAATTTGCACTGGTTTTCCTTACCAAATTTGCTGATGTGATATTTGACTGGCAGAGGAAGAGACACGTTAATTAGTGATTGAACCTCTCATTTCTTTTATGGTCTTCTGGTTTTTCAGCCTATCTGCAATGTTTAGTAATCCATCTACCGTTGCCTAATTCAACAGTTATCCTTGTTCTATGCCACAGAAGTGCATCGTTTTCGTAGTGCCCGATTCCTTGAGTACCTCAACGATCTCTGCCACGCAACTACTCCAATAATTAAATATAATGGACGATCTTAATTTTCCTGATACTTCTTGGTCAACGGCAATTAGCATCTGTACAAAGAATTGTAAAGGCCGCCAAAATAAGATGTTCTTGGATTTTATTCAGTAGAACAATCTTGAGCAGCTGGTCCACCAACCTACTCATGGCCGATGTGTATTGGACCTAGTCATCAGTAACACTTCTGGACTCGTTACCGATCTTGCGATCATAGTTCCCTTCTCGAATTTCAATCGTACAACAATTCGTTTTTCTTTACTCTTCGAAAAGCCGCCTGTTATTAAGATATCCATGAGGAACACTGCAAGTGGAGACTACACTTCTATCTGTCGTCCTCTTAATTACAGAATGGTCCAGCATTACGGGGACATGATTACAGCGTGCGTTATCCGACTTATCTCGAGTTTTCCCACCTTTTGCTGTTCATCTGTTCATTCGTAATGCTGTTTCAGAAACAGTGCCTTATGTCATCGATTTTGGGAATGTCTGAGCCGTCAGTCAACTGTATTCCATCACTCAGTTACGCTGGTCGTGCGCTAAAGCCGCAAGTAGTATGCCAGATGTAAGATTTCGCAAAAGCGTCTTACCATTACGAAGAAGAGCAGAAGGACTCGGGAACAGAAAAACGTCGAGGTGATAGTTGAAGACTACTTACTGTGGTGATAGGATCGAATATGAGGTGAGAAAGCGTCGAAATTCACAATTCTCTGAGCGTGTATATCAAAACGTATCATCATCACCGACTGTATAATAGGAGGAGTTGTCCTTGGAGGTCCAAGAAGAAAAGCTTGTAAAGATAATGAGCTCCACCCTCTTCCAAAAACACTGAAAAAGAGGTGGAAATCGCTGTAGAAGACGTTTATACGCTGTTTTTACGCCAGAAGCCATGTCTTCCTCCTCGTAATAATCATTTTCGGTACTCGTTCGTGTGAATTTCTCGATATAGTATCCATATAAGGAGAAAACATTATTTTTCTCAAAGCAAATTGTTGAATCTTAGGCGCAAGGGTTTCCAGAGAGGTTGGATTATCTGTGGAGACGCTACCTCCGTGCCACCGTAGGCACCTGCTTCGACTTCTTAAGGTCTTTTCTCACCGGTGATAGGAGAATTCATGAAACATGGAGGAAGGTTCTGTTCATGGGTGGGTGTAAAATACCGTGTTAGAAATATAACAGTCAACTTGCTTTCTAACTCTAGATATGGATCGTTTTGTGAGTCTCCGTAATTTTGGACCACACTGTAGAAACACCTCTTTAATCACATTGGCTGTTTTGACGAATGCTACGCTTTTTTAATCACTGTAATACACTAAAAGTTTACCTACGGTTTCCAGTAAATGTGTATAAATGAGCGAGCGCGAATTGAGAGACAATAGATAAATCAGTGTCTATTTCCTCACCAACACGTTCTCTCTGAGCTCTCCTCTCTGCACTACAACGATTTATGTTCATGCACTTATTTACATCGCAATTCTGATAAATAAGACGATTATTAACACAGTTCAAATAACAATGAAAAACTAGAATATCTCGTAAGTTTGGCAAGACTTCGCAGGAAGTGTGGTGTCCCGCTGTTTGAATGTAAGAGAACAGCAACTCGAGAACGTCAAACGGACACTTTCTCAACAGGAGAGCCCCAATCGACTGGGTTCACTCACGAAAAGTCGTAGCTTTGGTGACCTTTCCGTTCTGAAAACAGACAATCTCATGGTAAGACTTGTTTAATCGACCACTGTTGTAAAATTGTTTTGTTTTCTGCACCGCAACGGGAAACAAGAGGGAGAAAGTGTGGAACTCACTTATTCGGCAAATCCAACGAACAAAACAGGTAACGATGGAGATAAGGACAGCGAGAAGGACAACAGCAGTACCTATGACGACGTGCAGTTGGAGGCGCATGCAACAGAACATGTTCTCCTCGCCGCAGCACGTGTGGTACGTGAAAAACGTCGCTGAAAATGTTCGTCGGGGTTTTGAGCGAATGCTTGTTTCCCGAGTAAACAACTAGATTTTTGATTCTCGAAGATTTGGGTGTTTTTTCCCCTCCCCTTCCCCACCCCACTCCAGAAGTATTTATAACCTCTCTATTTTGAGATCCGTTTCAAGATAGTTGTGTATCCTACGTAAACCGTGAACCTGCTTAAAATGGACAGAAGGGTCAGAGTCCTTTCTAGTCCCCTCATTTTTGCACTAAATCCCCTAAAGTTACAGATTTCCAAGCCGGCGATAACAGCAAAAAGGCTCTCGCGGTGTTCCTCAAAGCCCAGCCTGCCACGTTCTGGGTCGAAGGCACCGACGACATACCCAAGTAATGGCAGGAAAGCGCTGGTATTAACGGGATGAATTTCAGGTGTTTCGCTGCTGTCGTTTTAAAATTGTGAGACAACAGATTTTTGCTCCCAGTGTCTGAGAACTCAAAACCAAATTGCATAATGGGTTCATCCACAGTAAAAAGTAAAGGAAGCACTGATGGGAAGTTTGAAGTTTGGCGCAGTACCTTAGCAAAGTGTATATGAAATGGTTTGAGCAAGATGGGTAGGGGCGTGGTTAGAAGAAACTCAAGTTTAAGAGTGCAAATAGTCTTGGGGAATAAAAATATTGCTCATACACCAATGAAGGATGGTTCAGGGAACCTACATATAGCCTCTTCAGCACTCCTTGGGAACCTTTTTTGATTTTTGTTGTACGTTTCGAGAGACTTTTCAAATTAAAGCATGTGAGAACCACTTTGGCCTCAAGGGTAATAGAAAACTTCAGAGAATTTTTCAAGGTCGGTTTATAATACAAATTTGTTACAAGTTCTCCTTTCACTTTCGATGGGAAAGTCTCTGTGAAACCGTAGACTCATGAAGCACATATCATTAACAGGCACCCAAGCAGTACTCAAAAAGCATCCTAACCCCGCCTCTTAGCATTTGGGCTAAAATGACATGCGGGTCCAGTTGCTGGAATACCTAAGTCGGACGAGGTCCGGCTTTAGGCAGTAGTCGTTTTATTCATTTTTTGCCGTCGGTCCTTTTCTTGCTTTCGATATCTCACGTATTCGCCTTGCAGACCACCACCTAAAGCCGATCACCTGGTAAATCATTCACAAATCACTAAATCACTGGCTCATTACAGGGCACTCGTCTCATCTCTCTTGGTCTTAGTACATGTACCGCCTACGACCTAATGATGTACATAGTTCGCCTTTTTTGGTGATGTTTTACCTATTTATCTTCTCTTATTACACAGCTTTATTATTAGGGTGAGTCATAAGTTTTGGGAATTTTTCATTTGCGTTTCTCGAAGGATATGAGCTTACAGTTTTCATGAAGAATGAACTGCTGTGACCCTAGAGGGTATGGCAATAAATGCCTAGAGTGTGGTTGTCAGAATTGTACTGTGCTCGGCTCTACTACACAAAAAAGGCAGCCGACTCGCATTTCAGTTCATTTCCGGCATTCACTCGTTTGTTCCTCAGCAAAGCCGAAAATATGCGATTGCCTGCTTTTCTGAAGGAAGATCACTCATGCGAAACGCAGGAGGAAGAAGAAGTTCCATCCCTGACGTAGGGTACCAAAACGCGACCAAATTCTTTTGCAGACGACCGCTTGCCTCCAACACTTTATGATCAGGCCTGCAGAAAAATCGAAAATATTGGTAGCCGAAGGCTCTCACCCAACCTGTATGTGGGCAAAATACCTCTGAGTAGTGATGCTGCGTGACATTTGGTTTCGAGAGCTAGCCCAAGAGAAAAACCAAAAAGACCGAAAATGGTCAGAAACGCAATTTCGCTGCTTTTTTGAATTCAAAAAAGCATTCCTTTTACGTGTAAAGCAAGAACAAACCCATTATGTTGTAAAGCAAACTTTATTTATTAATGCGCTTCCTAACTTTCATAAGTATTTGCCTTCTGGACTTTCAAGAAAATCGAAAGGAAAAATTCCTAAAACTTATGACTCACCCTAATAATTAACTGTGGTCTTAATCAACTTGCCGAATGCTTGTGTTTGTTTATTCGTTGAGTAGCCTTTCACGAAAGTATTCCCCTGTCGGACTAGGGTCATCAAACAAATTGCCTTTTCCCTGGCATGTCGCCAGAGATCTCCGAGTGAACGAATTTCGGAACCGGTAGCGAATTACTGGCCAGCAGATATTAACGCAGATTTACGAGTTTGCACTCTTGTTTGTAACTTCTGCACAGAAAGCGAAAGGACAAGGGAAAGAGGTGTTGATCTTTTTGGGACAACTTGTACAATTGTACTTGTAGATACGAACTTAGGAAGAACCGTAACAGAAAATAATTGTACCTCGTGGACAACACTTCTACAACATCTAATTCAGTGTGAGGGTGACTTGCTTGGTTAGCTTATCCTCGTGGGAACAGAGTGTTCTATGTATTTTGCAATCCTACAAATTTTATTGTAAATTCTGATCATGGTGCTACCAACGTTCTTATAATGGACTGTGGTGAACTCGTACAACTTTTATAGGAGTCCAAGGAGAACAAATGCTGCTAGGAGGGTAAAAAGAAAAGAAAGAAGAAACAGATACTTTTACCAGTCAGGAAAAACTGCATACTTACGTACTTCCTAGGTAGGAGTGTTTCTTATTACAGGATCCATTTGTAAGGGAACCAAAACTTGCAAATGTTGATTGCGTGAATGCCAAGTACATATTTTTAACCAAAAACTATAGTTTGATTTAGTCACCATTGGCTATTTCTATCATTTCCTTTTCTTACCCTTTCGGTTTCTTTGAGGGTTTCCCAATTCGTTAGACAACGATGGAGCTAGTACTGGAGCAAATACGTAATTCATTAGGGTGAAACCTTGGAACTTATTGAAGGGGAAAACCTTTAACCCAACACTTCCTGTTACCCACGGTTTTATAACGCTTTTCCACCCCACTTTCTAGCCTTGTATGACTCACAGATCTTCCAAAAAAAACCGAGAAAAATCCATGAAAACGGACAATAAGACGTTTTCACGAAAAAAATACATACGTGCATCACAGCTACTGGTCGCACTGTCTGGCCGGGGGCAATGGACTCGTTGATCGTCGTCGGTTGCATTTGACAGCGCCATCACTGATGAGGGCAGTTGCAAAAGAGCCAGCAGTATTGGCAGCATTCTGGAAATCGCACATAAAGGTTTGGGACTTTTTTGTATAAAAAACATTGAGAAACGACTGAGGAAAATCGCGAAACTCGGGCCGGTCGCAGTAATCTGCACAGATCTCCTTACAAAAAACTGCTCATACGTTATAAATTTCAGGATAAATGGGCACTATGGACAACCCAGGCGCGGACGCCTCCACCACCAACAAAGAAACAAGTTCGAGTAGTATGGAATTACGAGCGAGCGATTTCTCGCACTTAAACACTAGCGCCCAACGAAGTGATCACTCGCCCAGATAGGGCGTTCTCGCTCTCGTGGACAGTCAGTCCACAGAGCGAAAGGCTGCGCGATTGAGTGCGAAAGTTTCAAGCGCGCCGCGTAAATTCGCTGTTCCAATAGGTGTTGTTTCGCAGTTCGGTCAAGGACTTTGCGGATCTCTGGAGTGAATATGGCGCCTGGATCGATTCCACATTATCCGTGAAAAAACATGGTTTCCCTTCGAGATGAAGTGCTTTTTTCAACAGTGTCGGCAGAGTGTAGAGAGAAGCACGTGGTTGATCACCCGTCAGTGACCTTTCCCACTACATAATCCAGAAAGGACGAGTTTCAGGGGGGGGGGGAATTGACTTTTATGTTTTCCCCGGACGGCAAGGGACGGAAAAGAATGCTAAAAGTAATCCAGAGAAATATACAATAAAGTATCCTAATCATGTATGTATCTCCGGCTATCTGTAGTTAGTACCAAATCACTTGAAATTCGAAGGATTCGAATTCAAATACTCGATATCGATGAAGCCGAAGATTCGAATGTTCAAATCTCCGAAGAAAATGTGCAACAAGGATTTCAGGGAGAATATAAAGGCCATGTAGGGCTTCGCAAACACGAGTGATTTCAAATTTATCAAGTAAAAATCAGAAATTATTCGGTTTTTATTCACTACAAATTACATTTCTCGAGTAAATAGCATTATCCTGGCATTATCCAGCAACATACTTATTATTACCATGTGAATATTTGAAGTTATTCGCTTCTTAGTATACATAATATGTAGATAGAATAGAGAAGAGACAATCCATTGAAATCTACTTTTAGGGTAAATTCTGAGTCCGAAGCACGTACGCAGTAAATGTGTTGAGGTACTCAACCCAACTCGTTCGCCCTTTGTCTGGCACCCATTAAAATGTTACCCTTTCTTAACAATGTCTATATTCAACTGCTACCCTGAGTAATAGTACACATAGTTGTGATATTACCTATCCTTCCAATGATGCATCCGTGACCAGGGTGTTCCGTGAGATACGCTGACTACCATAGATCTACTGTGTCATTGAAGAGAGGATACGCCACGAAATGATTATGATTTTCGTGATTATGGTGCGATCAAGAGATCCTCTTGAGAATAACCTAGGCATAAAATGAGAATTTTGGGGTAGAGGTTGCCGTGGTGTGTTCTAATTTCCCAGTTCGCAAGCCCTTTTTGACCCAGCGTTTCTAGGAGTTTGGCGTACACCGATTTGGGGAAAATAGCTAGGTTGTGTTCGTCAAGTTCAGGAATTCTAGTCTCGTTATGAGATGATACAAGGAATAGCTGTCGTAAAATATGTAGCTGTTCATTCCGCCTCATTCACGGTTCCCAGTCAGGAGATGGAGATCAGGGGTGTGCGGAATTTTCCGTTTTCTGTTTTATGCTTTCCGTTTTCCGCCCATTTTTGGCCTTCCGTTTTACATTTTACGTTTTACGGGTTTAAAATGTTTACTTCCGCACATGCCTGATGGAGATGCTAACAAGAGAATCTGATTTTATACGTTGGTGACAAGGGACACAACATGAGAAATAAGGTAGACAAGGTAAACAAGTATTATTCCTACAATAATGAGCACAGAAATCACTGCAAACTGTCTCCTGTGTTTACTTTTTACTATTTCAGAAGCACTTAAAAACGATAAAGATCATCCAAAGGGATAGAAGTAGGTACTAGGTAGGTTTATTAGGCATAATATAATGAGAAGGGGTAATGTGAAGAAATATGTATACCACCCAGGGTTTTTCAGCGATGAAAATACCAGTTATAAAGCCACAATACTTATGCAAGTACGTGTGCATAACGAAGGCATTTGATGAACGACGTCAGTGATTATGGAGAGAGGGTTACGAGCAAACCGGTGGCGAAAGCCATAAACCCAGAAAGACCGATGTGACGAAAGGAAGAATACTGGCGGAAGAAGTTTTGGACGGGTTTAGAATTAATGGTTTGAAGTTTTTAGATCCAGAAAGAACTCGGGAATTCATCAGCCAAGCAGTGGAGCAGTTCACTCTTTGGGAACACCAGCGGACTGCGGTGGACTTTTTACAAATAATAGTGAGAGTAATATGTAAAAGTGCCCTAGTTTTGCCTCCTTTGGACTTGATCAAGGCAGCAACGACCAGCCTAAGATCTTGTTTATAAGGCCTTGGCCAAATCGGGAAGAGAATGAAGTGCAATCCATGAAAAAAGCCAGACAATCGCCGATCTGATGAAACTCAAGCGTGGCGCCGATGCTGCGCCTGAAAAAGGCCACCATGTCGGCGCCTCGCAAGCTGGGATAAACTTCCAAAGGACAGGGTTTTGCCCTTATCCCGGAGTTCATCAGCAACCAATCTCGAGCTCGTTTACAATCTCATTATGCGCGTAAAAACTGATGACGCCATTCAGCTTGGGTCATTGACGTGAAGAGGCCATCGTTGACAAGGACTGCTGTTCATAAAAAACTGCCTATTGTCCTCTGCGACTAATTTGTTTAATCTCAGGAAAGGACAAAACAAATAAGTCGGAAGAGAAGGGCAAAGAGAAGAAGTTCTGAGGGTAATAAATCTGAGCGGGAAATTTAAGGGAAACATTTTCATGTACGGCCTATATTGATTCTTCTTCCAATGTTTGCCCCTCACCCCTACATCTCTCCAAGTAAATCTCCAGTGAAAAAATATAAATATGACATATTCCTGCACATTTTATTCTAAACTAAGTGCACTACTGTCAACGAGGGCCTGCCAGATTTGCGGAATCGGCGGATATTTGCGGAATATTTCAAGGCGAATGCCATCATGCCTCTTTATTTTCTCGTTTTCTCTCAATTTGAACAAATTTCCGAAGGTATCCGCAGCATCATATCATTACTACCTTACTTTATCTCAGAAGAGGCTCTCAAAACCGAGAGAAGCGTGAGGTTCAAGCTGTAAAAAGTTTGATTCAAGAGCCACTTCTACCCTGAGAATGCGGGAAAAAAGTGAGCGGAGTTTTTCCGTGAAGGTTAATGGTGCAATCAAGACGAAAAGTTAAGGCAGATAATACCGATTAACTCGAAAGAACTTGACGATGTTGGATAAATTCTGCGCAAGATCAACAACCACCAGTTTTCATCTGCTGTCCTTGCCGGAGTTATTAAAGGGATAATCGTGACTGGAGCACATTTGGGGTTAACTCAGCCTCTTTGAGCTTAATAGCACTATGTATGTATTAGGTGTAATAGGTGGAATGAAGCTCAGAATTTCAAACAGAAGTTGCAGTGAGCTACAGGGTGACGAAGCGAAATTGCTGGACTAACGCTGTTCCTTTAACATACCAATCTTAGTATCCGTCTAATAGACCCACAGATAGATCTCTTTCGGTATTAATTTTCAGCCTGCCTCAGGAAATTCTGGATAGGAACTGCTTGAGTACTCATAGCACAACCAGTTCGAATAATTTTGAATACTCGATAACTGGAACGTAGCGCATACACTGTCAGTAGCCTCATACTCGTAAGATTAAACAGATGGGTGACAAACCCAAAAAGGGATTGCTTAACACCCGACCGCTCTAACTGTCCTCCAAGCCATAATCATGGAATGACCCTTCGATTGTCACAGTGAGAAAAGTGCTCTACGATTTCAATAGCTTAGTAACTCGTTTTAGAAACAACAAAAAGCAGCAGTGCAAGAAAATCGTGTGGAACAAAGGACAATGGTGGCAAAGGGTCACGTTGAGAAGTGTTCCTCCTGATGTACCTAAATGCGACCGAATTTAATTAAGAACGAATACACGAATTAAGTGCAAATCACACGAACTGGGTACTTGACGCTCGCAAAATATCCAAAGGATTAAGTTCACAGTTGCTTAACGCTCACTATTAGTGACAGGCGAGAATACTAAATACAATCCGTTTCACTAAACCATCGTAGGAGAAGTTGGGGAAGGGAAGGAAAGCATAAGAAAATTAAGAGGTCGACCTTTAAGCAAAAATTGGATGCTCACCAAGCTTCAATTCAGCGCCTTAACATTCCAGTTTTTTTTGAAACGTACCATACATACAACCATGGCATAGGTGCGATACTACACGGATTGAAAAAGTCGAACACTAACACAGTTTATTCGAAATCTATTGCGCGTTTTTCCGTGAATTTCCCTTCGAATGCAGTAGAAAAATAGGAGAATTTCACAAGAAAACTATGAGAATTTCGCCAGGAAGTGCTGTCATAAAAACGTTTTCCATGTAAAGAGTGTGAGATACATATGTACTTCTGCTTTTTCCATCTGAGTAACGCTTACATAAATAAAATGCGCTGTATGAAAGCTGCCATGCCATTTTCAACGAAAATAAAACGAGCCGTTATGAAAGTGAAGGGACATTTCGTGGTGCGAGATGTCACAATAACCAAATAGTTACGGGAAGGTTACCATTGTTCAGTTCCGATGATAGATTAGTAAATTAGTCTATGGAATGTTAACAGAGAACTGTTTATTTCTTATTTTGTGGGAAGGAAACAACTCTTTGAAACGAGCAGTGTACAGAGCAGTGTTCCTTAGGAAACGTCTGAGACAGTGAATCCGACATGGTTACGAGGGAAGATATGAGGGAAGAAGTTCCACTAATCTGAAGGGTTTATGCTTTGCGTACGTGAACCAGTTGTTGCCACTCGTAAATGCATAAATGGGCTAATAGAATACAGTCGGAGGCGTCCAGGACATAAGAAGACAAAGCGGTCTTCAGGTCGTTATAGGCATAGGATTTAGTGCTGTTCAGGACTTATGACTTGTGGACGTGGAATCCTGAATTTTCAACAACGCGGTGGTAACCAGCGGACATCTGCAGATTTTAGTGACAGGTGAACCAAGAGTCTTTGGTTGGCGTCCAAGTTCGTAGTGCAATGCCATTTTGTAGAAATATATTTGGTGTAGAAGGATTTACCGAAGGAAGTAAATTTTGGAAGCTCGACTGCTTTTCAAGGACACATGGCCGTGGGCCGTGGAACAGCATGCAGCATACAACAGCATACTGTGGAATTCCGACTGCTTAGTGATTGGGAAATGCTCCATTAATTCAGCTGGTATAAAAAAGGGAGCGTTCAGAATTGATCATGGATTCCACACTGATTCCCAGTTCCATATTAATGGTTAGACGTGACTCACGTCGACGCCTACGTTTCATCCAAGTTTTTGAGCAGCGCTCTAACTCAGACAATTTTTCGGAAGGAGCGCAGCAGAAAACTGCGGTCCTTCCGAAAATTTTTATCTCTGTGTCTCTCGCTTCTTAACCACATGAGCGCGATCTCTTTCTGCTGCGGTCCTTCCGACGTTTTGTCTGAGAATTCATGGGTTCTCGCTCGCATCGTCAGGTGGAACAGGACTGGATCACTAAGGTAGGAAGCGAAGACGTCTCGGCATCGTTAATCACTTCGCCAAAATACACCTCCAAGTTATTGTGAGGTGACGCATGTGGAGCGATAGCCAGGAAAAGGAGGAGGTTTGACCAATACAGGGTTTGAAGAGGTAGAAATATTCCATGTTATCATGATATTCTTCTCAGTTATGAAGAGGAAATTCGGAACAGTTTTACTATCCTCCCATTTAGACGAGTTACCTTACGAAATCTCTCTCTATGAAGCGTAAAAAAAGAAACACAATAAGTTCGTAAAAGTAAGTTTTGTACTGCTTCAAGAGGTCGTTATTGTATTTTTATGTGAGCGTGCAAATTTTATGAACAAATTTTATGTACAAAGTGAGACTTCTCACGATTTTTGACACCAGACATGGAGAAACAGGTAAGCGATGGATTGATTGGCATTCACAACTCCGGTTCACCTACCCAAGTTCGGGACCATTTTGAGAAACTCGATTATTGCATGGATCTGGTCAAGTGACACAATAAATGTTCTTAACATTCTTCATATGGCCTGTGGTATTGCATCGCTGCAGTTTTATTCTCGACTTAAAACCCGGAAATGAACATTCTTCAGTTTCGGTCGGAAGTCTTGCAATTTTCCCCATAAATCAGAAGTTAAAGAGTGTTTAGCGAACTACATATAGAAGAGTTCGCCATGAATCATTCTTTCAGGAGGTTTAAAACGCTCGGCAGTAGGAATTCAGACACAAATTCACTAAAACGAGCAAAGTCTGAGCGAAGTCCCAACTTATCACCGCAATAAATTCTGCAAAGTAGCACAATTCTTATATTTTTCACTATCGAGTTTCTTAATTTTCACAGTGATAATGGACATTTCGATGATAGCAAATAAATAGTGAATGATAGATATTAAATAGAGGATGATAGCGATTACATAAACTAGTGATTTAAGTAGATGCTTCATCCCCTAGAAGGCATTCCCCAAAAATCTCGCATACCTGTGCCCTTTGTACACAACGGACCTAATAAAAGCGAATAAATTAATTTTACCGTTAATTCAGGACCCGATTCAAAAAATTCAAATGTTCGAT
The DNA here is from genome assembly GCA_000816745.1 of Ancylostoma duodenale. Taxonomy (NCBI): domain Eukaryota; kingdom Metazoa; phylum Nematoda; class Chromadorea; order Rhabditida; family Ancylostomatidae; genus Ancylostoma; species Ancylostoma duodenale. Next base: position 43,044 of record KN726424.1, read on the forward strand.
AGAGAAAAAGCCCAGTGGTTTCTTAGGAATGTACATACATACTTCTCATCATGTCCCCGTTTCTTACTCTACTTCTTAAGCATCTAAATTTTTAACTCATTTAAGAAACTATCTTCTAGTTCGAAAACATATATCCGATACATTATTTGGACCAAAGTATGTATATGTAGCAGTTTGGAGTAGAAATTTGACCTAACGGATTTGGGGAGAAAATCGAACTGTCATAATTCGAGTGGATTGAAACGTGAATTAATGAATCAATCGCCTTAGGTTGGGGCTATAATCCACGTGAAGTATAGCACCATGCGCTGCCGTCGCAGGAGCAAGTGGCGCCAGTGTTATATCGAAGAAACTTGAAACTATTTAGGTCTTTTATTGATTAGAAAAAGTGTAAAAGTTCAACTTATTTGATGGACTCGTACCGATCACCAAAATCAAATCGAGTTCTTCTCCACTATGAAAAAAAAACAAGCGCGCATCACCAGTCAAGATATAATAAATAGATAGGACTATAATACAACAGTATGGATGCAAAAATACGAAGAGAATGTAAAGGATGCAATCTAATCAACCATTATTTTTCCCATTTGCAAGCGAGACCACTTAGGCGAAGAGCCTGTGCAAACGGTTCCACTGGTTCCTATCAGCACAAACACAACATGGGTATTTTTTCTTGATTAGTCATTGCTACAGTTAAGCTCTGCTTGTTTTGTGAAATCGAGAGATGTCGAGAAATTACAAGGATGAAAACATGAAAAACAGCTTGGCACTCAAGCCTGTCTTCTTCAGTAACATCAATTCAACGAATTAACAAAGGAGTTGCAACAGGGTGACCCATTGGATAAAAATGGAGCTTGTCTGTGGCGGAATGGATGAAATGAATTGATGAATGATGGAATGAATGATGAATTCGTATACGTTCTCGAGATGACCGTGACCTATCCGCTCTTCCAAAGTGAACGAATTCTTCACGAAAAAATGGACACAGCTGGTTCAAGTGACTCATCCCAGTCAGCAGTGACAAGCAGTACGAAAAATAGTATTAGGATGTCGGAAAAGCTTCCCGTAAAGTACTAAATTGAAATTTAAAGTTGATTGTATACTATGAATTAGCGCGAAGCATAGAACCTTGTCGGGAATGTCACATGAATTCGGCCACTGATCTGACAATGAGCTTTGCCTAAAGTTAAATGCAATGTCTCATCATCGATTCAAAAATGAATCGATGAGATTTCTACATAAGAAGATGCGCGAGGCAATGCTGATCACAATGGTTTCCATAATTCCCCACAAAAGCACCGGAAAACCCATCTTTGAGTAGCTTCCTTTGTGGAGAATTTGGGATTGTATTATTAAAAAAAATTGTACATGGACACATCTGCCACAAGGAGGCGCAAAGAGCCAGCGATTGATATCAGGAGCTGCTCATTTAGATATCTGGCACGAGGGGAAGCAACTGATGTTAATGACCGCTGGTGCATTGCGTCTCCTTCTGGAAGATGTCCTGAAGGGGATCGAGACTTCTCCACAAATGGAGGTTCTAAGAAAGGGTTTTCTGGAACTCTTGTTTGGAAACGTGGATATTGTTGTGATCAGGAGTTCAATTCTTTTATTGTGAAAATCTCAGAAGTAACTTCGAGGGAAGACACCGTGTCTAAGACCAGGGTTACAAAAAAGGAGTACAACCTAGCACAAACCCTGATTGTTCCGAGTTCGCAAGAACGTTTAGGGTGGGGCTACAGTGAAAGATAATGTTACAAAAAGAAATGTATTAAAACCTTCAGATGTTAAATTACATTAAAACGAGTGTAGAACTAAAGTCGTGGAACCCAAAGGTTAATTCTTAAGAGCAGTCACCTCTGAACACCCGAAAGTCATTTGTTTTTTGGGGAACGCTGCAAAAAATTGAAAAATTCTCTCTCATTAATAAAGGCGATACAGTATGGAAGGAGACGATAAGTGAGCAACAATGTCAGCCCCAGTGGGGTGGAGAAATTTCACAGAGCGACATTAATTGTACTTAAGTGAGTGACCTTTTATGAATCTTCATCTCAACGGCATATGTTTACAGAAAATTGAATTGACAGCGTCAAGGTGAAGGACATCGGTGGTGCACTTTGACGATGTCGCCTTAACAGGGTTTGTTGTACGCGACATAATGGAAGGGATCCGTAGGAGAAAAACGAAGGAGATAGGAGTGGTCACGGGAGATGAGTGGTTGACGCTCGGCTACGACTGCTCTGTCACAGTACCCTTACCAGGGTAGTAGTAACTCTGAGTAAGGGTATTTTCACCTCCTTCGGGAGTGTCCTCCGGGAGAAAACCGGTCAGTGTTGACTGGAAAACATCAAAACAGCTCGCTCTAATAGCTTGCACAGACACCTTGTCCACTCACTTACTCAAAATGTAAATAGAGCGCAAGAGATGATAGTCCAGCTGTTGCACAACTATTTGTTTGTTCCTAATGGTTCACCCACTCAGAAATCTAAACAAAACCTCTAAGGTCAGCAGAGTTTATTAGGAGTCGGCGAAAGTTGCCGGAGAGCCACTTGAGGCATCATTGAGGGCTTATAAGGGCTATTGTAGCTTTTCAACGCTGTCTAAAAGAATCCCGATGCTGACTATACGTTAGGAAATGGTCAAAGATGCAGTGGTTTTTGAGGTTTTGCTTAGAAAGACTAGTGCTCCGCTGAATTTGAACAATTCTACATGAAAACACAAAAAACAGAAAGAAAACGCTGCTCTCAACGATTGCCAACCAATCTTTCGGAAGTGCCTTTTTCTCTTTCACCTATTCCTTCTGTAATTCATTTCTGGTATTCATACATACAGTGGTGATGTACGAATAATCCTTTTTTTCGACCTCTTCTTCCTCGTGTTTTAATAGAGGATCATCCCAATCCCGCTTGTAATCTCTTTCCTGAGCTTTTTCAGATGGGAGCGAAATGGAGTGAAGGCTGAGGAACTTGATAGAGGAGGCGGCAAGGAGAACAGGATGGGAAACGTGGGAATGGGAAACGAGCGCCTAGCAGGCTGAAGGCGATAGATGGAGCCCAGGAGAAGGGGGGGGGGGGGAGCTTGTGAAAACCGCTTTTTTTTCTGTTTTGTTTTCCCTCTCTAGTGTTCTAAACCTATGTTTATTTAGGCTGTTTAAGACCCACGCTATGAAATATTGACAGAAATTACACTAAAACGAAGATGGGACAGTAATTATTCGTGATTTTACATTGTTCCTGTATTTCTACAGGGGTTTTCAAAATGTGTAGCTCTAAAGCTAACAAGGATACTGTTATGTGGATGGACAACTAGAGCGAAAACAGCGCCAGGTGAAGGTGACTGATCGACAGAGTTCGAGGAGACATAAAAGAAGCCACTCGAGAGTACTCGTCCACTTTAGGGTCGCTCTATTTAGCCGATCCATGGGTCCCAGGTTTAATTACCCAAGTTTGAGACTGTTTAAATTGCTATCCATATTCTGCATTCCCTAGTCCCACCAACCGGCCGACCAAGAGGACAAGGATGTTACCGAGTTGCTGGAACTCAGCTTCCGTATAAGAGTAAAGTAAAAACGGAAGTTGAACCATTTCTTCCACTGGTTTTTTATTTTTAAATACTTTATGTTTTATTTATCGATGACGTTAACGGTTAAAAAATCGAATAAATTAATCAATGGATTAATTTAGAACCTGATCCTAGAAGTTTTATTGTTTGAAGAACAGGATTCCCTAAAACCCTACCCATCTTTTCTCGAAAGTTGCATTGCTCCCTTTGTTTGAACATCCGGATTTTCGACTTATTCGGAATAATTTTTTTTAATTTGAAATCTGTTGCTGAATTCCTTTTGTCAAACATTTAGTACTATCCGAATGTGCCTTTCATGGAGAATTTTTTAGTCTAGAGGGTATCAAATATATCTCCATTCCTGATTTTTAAGGAAAGTTATAAGAAAATCAACCGAAATTTTCGAATTTCCATTGCCATGTTTTTTATTTCATGCACAAACGCGCATTTCTAATTTACCACCCTACATATATCGTTTACTTCCACCGACCGATCATTCACCTTCATTTGAGCCGACGAAAGTGTGAAGGTCAGGTTTTTCAACGTCTCAGGCCTAAATGTGCCATTAAATTAGCGAATCGAGAATTGGTGCAATCTCAAGAAAACCTTCAGAAGCGCCTGCAACCACGAATTTGACAAATTGCGGTGCTTTCCAACCAAAGACGTCACGTCGGCGGCTTCGGAATCGCACGCGGAAGGTCGACGTGAAAGGGAACGCGGCCAGAAAACAGTCGACGTTGGTAACGAGTGACTGACTGGCAGTGGGGAGAACGGCGTCGAGCACTGAGTGAAGGCATCACTGACACGATAATTGCAAATGTCGGTAGCCTAACGGAGCACACTTGAACGACGCACGAAACGACGCTTCCGACAGGTTTCCGCCGCCGTGCA
>KN726425.1:0-43272 GCA_000816745.1 Ancylostoma duodenale
GCCCTCTTCTTTTTTCGTTAAACACCTCCTCCAACTTCCTGGTTCATCAAAATCATTGCAAACGATCCTGTCCTCTCGCAAAACAAACAAGACTAAATAGGTACAAGGTTTATTTGCTCAACTCGAAAATGTTACAGTAAACAACCAGGGTCAAATGAAGAGTTAGCAAAGGCCATAGCTATTTACTTCTGCAGTAGCTGACAGCTTTTCAAATTTGTGTAAAGCTGTGTACTTGCATACATATATGCACGGTAGGATTCAGTGAACGAAACACCTCATGAGTACAAGCTTGACAGCATCATTCAAATTTTACGCAAACAGTAAGGATAAATTTCATTTCGATGAGGCAAACACTTCATTTTGGTAGAGATAAATTATGTTGTTCTGTGCTGGTGTTGAGGTACATACACATCCAGCGCACCCTTTATTCCAGAAAAACGAAGGGATGCTATAAACTATATGGACGCCTCATATCCTTATATATCTCGTATATGCGAAGGTATTCGAAGCTCCCACATTTCCGAACCATTTCCAAGCGAACATTAAACAATTTCTAGTACAAATCAAAATCACTCGCGAGCAGTCGCGGTATAAATTAATAGGGAGCATTGACTTGCGCAAAAGGGGCCCGAAAACTGCAATTTCTGGGCAATCTAAAATAGTTGGCTTCACGTGGACGTCCATTGTGAGCCCATGAAATCTTGAAGGCGTCGTGTGTCACATCATGGAAATTGAGGATGATGAGTGGATTTCAAAAGAACACAACATTTGGGTGAATGATTAATAATTATCCTTAAGAATTAACAATAATTATCCTTAGTTGTATCGTTTTACAACAATAATCTCTGAACGAAAGTTGTGGTTGCAACAAGAGATACCACAACGTTTTCTATAGCTTTGTATACGAAGGTATCATAATTACAGTGAGCGTTAAAGGTGGTGCGTTCTTCGCGGACTTGAGCAGCACTCGACGCTATACCTAGTACAGAATAAGATTCGAATAACTCAATTTATTTAATTATTCGTCCAGGACTAGATCCGAAGAAATGTTCAAGAAAGAGATGGACCTAAAAGTATCCCTATCATTCCTGGAGGATTGTATTGCTCCCTCTTTTTCAGACCACACTATAGACTTATTCAAGATCGAATTTTTCAATTTTGAATAAATCGATGGATATCCAATGCATTACTCGGTCCTGACTATATTGACGCGAGTGCGCTGCTCGCGCTGAAATCGCCACCACAGTAGCAAATTATAGGGTTATCTTGATAGTTAGTTTTTTTTTCTGGTAGTTGACATCAAATAGGAAGGAAAACTATCAAGAAAATCCTATAACTTGCTATTAAGGCGGCGATTCCAACGCGAGCAACGCAGTCGCGCCTCATACTTCTCGACTCTGCGAAAAACGTACTACCGTCGACGCTCACTGCATATAAGAAATCGTAGCCTACATAAATGTGCAGAACAGTGTACATTCATGCACAAACAGTTTGCAGACTTGTCTCTTCACGTTGGTGCACAGGTCTTGCCGATGAGATTCCTTCACTTCATTTTTTTCCTCAACTTCATCAAATTATCACCTTGACAAGTGTTATAATTCATATCATTAGCCGGAGCCATTGTCTAGCAAATGAATAGGTAGTTGATGTCATATGCTAAGAGCTCAGAAAACTGCGAAGAAAAAAGTCAAAGATTGCCACTTTGTATTGTCATGCTTGTCAAGCTTTTTATTGTGAAGTAAGTGTTCAAGGGTCGATGCGAAGTAGGTGACGACACGGCAAAATGTGAGATGAATATTACGTGTGCGGTTCACGAGCAAGTATATCGAAGTTTGAGCCTCCCTCTAGTAACCAAAACCCTGAATCGTGAGGCAGTTGTACCCACGACCACCTCGAGCGTTCCTTTCATCTGGAACTCAGTTTTTGGAGCAAATAATCACCCAAAACCTCAGGGACTTTTCAGCGAATAATAGCAACAGAATAAATTGCGCCGTTTGTAAGGAGCAGCTCTGAGTGCACTATATTGCAAGAGTCCTGAAAATAGAAAGCAATTTGCTCAGAAAAGTGCTTATTTACCTTATTCATGCGGCGAAACCGCTGTACCACAGTTTGGCAGTGAGGCATATAGCAACTTTTTGGACAACTGCAAAGCAAGTGTTTCTGGCGGAATGCGGTGTTACGGAAACGTGAAATGCAGAGAAATGTAAGTCAGATATCTACGAGTATTCAATAATATCTAGTAGTTCAGCATCTCAAATACGCACAGTAGAAAATGCCAGTTTCCACCTATCTTCCTATTTTGATAGGTGGCATGTTTATACCCCGGCTACCACGAGCTATTTTACACTTGCGGAAGAAAAATAGATGGAAACCTGGGGTGTTAGAAGGTGAAATTTCACGTGAAACGTAAAACGAAAAACGAAAGGCCAAAAATGGGCGTAAAATGGAAAGGGTAAAACGGACTACGGAAGATTTTGCACAACATTGGTTCTTTGAGTAAAAATCGCTAGCATCAAATATCAAGAATGCTTCCTGAACTTGCACTGTGCCTATTTTTCTCAATCCATGTTTATTTGGCAATAGGGGATATAATGCAGGGGAATTCGAGGTACTCAATGCACCTTACCACCCAACCATAAAAGAGTAGTAAGAATTAGTGGTTAGCAGATGTATGAAAAGGATAGAAAGTTCTACGACACATTCTATATTCATTTCTGGAACATCGAAGCAGCTTGGTGTGGGTGATTTATGATCTGACAACCCAAGTCGGATGAGCATCGAGCAATCTCCTTTTCCTCTACTGCACAGGAAAGAGATTCCGAGAAACGTCGCTAGACACAAGGGTCCGTTCTAGCATCTCATTTTGCGCGTCAGCGCGAATGGCTCCTTCATTAGGGGTTGCTCCAAAAGCGTTCAAAAGCGTACCTGCGTCCAAAACCACAAAATGTTCAGTTTCTGCGTGGCAATGTTCATACGAAAATGACAAGAGTTTGTGGACAGAGGAATGAGGAACCCGACTGAGAAGTTCTATAGAACCAGCATATTATTCAGGCATAGCTCAGCCCTGACTACTGCTTTCCTCAAAGCCCTGAAAGGATCACCCGAGAAAAAATGAAATTCGACTGCCAAATTAAATTCAAAAGTGAAACTCTCACATATATTGATAAGTACGTACTCCCTAGCGTTCTGAAGCGTTCTGGTGGGTTCTGGTGGAGAATAATCAAAAAAGGGCACCGTAGATAATCAGTGTTTTAAATAGGATCTATTCAGATCAACATTCAATGAAGTGATTACCCGAAGAAAAATGTCTTGCAAGTATTGCAAAATTTTTCAAGCGTCGTTTTTTTTCTACTAAAATCGTCAATAATGATCCGATCAGTGGCAAACAACCTGTCACAATCAGAGGAGGTCGTCGTAGCGGAAGCGGTGGAGCACCTCACAGCCATTCTTTCTTTGACAGGAAGGGACCGGATTGCATTCATTTCGCAACTACATATTATATCTGGAAGGATTAGGGGCCCACTCCAATTCTACTTTACTTTTAGTCTTCGTATTTTCTTCCTTTTTCCCAAGCAAAATCCAGGAAAACGTAAAATGTAAGGGGGAAGGAGGAAAATGGCCGTGATGAAGCAAATGAAAAACGTAAAACGGAAATTTCCGTACACTCCTGGTAGAAACTCTACATGATTTCTAGTTCTAATTGTACGTTGAAATATAGATTGAATGTTGCCTGGTGCACTGAATGGTGGCACGTAATAGCTGAGCTTGTAAACTTGAAAAGATAATTGCAGTGGCGGCTATTTATTTTCGTGCCAAGTACATTTCTTGCCGCAAGTCGTGTGTGAATAACCAGAGCGAAAATCTAGGATGTGTTGAGGCTCAATGGGAGCTATAAAGTTCCGTTTTATTGTGTTTTGAGGACCAAACCGCTCTCAGAATCTTTCTGATGGACTCTAGGATTCTTGTTAGACGCAGAGGTAGAAGAAATATCAGTACCAGGAGTAGTAGATGCGCTCTAATAGATAACACATAGCGGATGATTCGCCTTTGAGTTCATTGAATTTGTTTTCACATTCTTCATTGGATTGCTGTGAACTCCAGCTCTTCTGGAATTTATGCATTCTCTCTACTCGAGTTTCATGGAGAAGTACGCAATTACAAGAAGAATGAAAGTAATTTCCTCAAAAAGTGAAGTGCTGTGATACAGTCTGTATCAAAAGTATAGGGACACCTGCTGTTGAATGACCCTTTTGCTCGGAAAAAAGCAGCAAAAGGTGGATTGATAACCATTTGGTACTGCTTTGTTCATTGACACTTTGGGCGACCTGTTTGCCATACTGTAGAAGGTGTCACTGGACAGATTGATCTCCAGATTGCTCTAAGCATCCACAACGACGTTTTTGATAAATTCATCTGGAAGACACACTCTGTTGTGAAAGCAGGCCTGCAAAGAAATCCTCTTCAACACATTTTCCATTGGAATTAGTCTTGAAAAGCACGGATATAGCCCCGTCGTTGAGCTTCTGCGAGCTTAGGCATCATCAGAGCTCACAAGGATGACTTGATCTTTTCGTGTGGGAATGGAGTTTCGTCGCCGACGTCGTCTCAGTAGTAGTGATGCGACATCGCCAAGGTTCTGCCAGAGCTCATTCAGCCACATTCTGCATGATCGAAAGGCAAAAGGCTGCTGAACGTCATGCTCGTTGTGGCATTCCAATCTCTGCAACCATCCCTCCTCGGTTCTTTTTCCAAGGTGAAGCTGGCTTCTTGCATAAAGACTAGGATGCAGCTCTAATCTATACAAGACATCGGAGTAACCTTTTCCCAACAAGAGCGAATGCAATATGTGGAGAAAGTGTCATATTTGTAGGAATGAACAACTGGTGCGATGATTGCACGGTTAGGGACGCAACTACGAGTATTGCGTAGGTAGCTCTGTGCTTTCGGGTCGTCCAGAATGTAGGTCAGCGAGCTCTGCCAGAGCCTTGGAGATGTCCCAGTACCACGATCGCAGTGCTACTTTCACCAAAACTCCATCTTCAGGAAAGAAAGTGCAACCATCCACTAGAGTCATCCTAACTGAGCGTGACTCAGCTCAGCCGAGATGAAAGGTTTGGACGGCAAACCTGCTTTACAAAGCTTGTTCCAATTATACATTCTTGATGGATATTTTTAGATGGGTCTGAGCGTAAATCAATCGGGACATTTCCGTAGAGGAACTCGAAAAAAGCCAATCTTGGTGTTTGGGTCCACCTAGACCCAGTCTCGCCAGTAGCAACTTCTGCAGCGCGGCCAGTAGGACGTTGTGGCAATAAACGAAGGATTACCTAATAGTTATCAATATACCTTTTGCTGATTTTTTCGAGCAAAACGGTCATTCAACAGCAAGTGTCCCTATACTTTTGATACAAGGAATTTATGACGTTTTCACTTCAAAAAATTATGAAAATTCTGTGAGTCCTTGCTATTGACTAAAACTGAGTACTTCAGGGTTACTCGATCCGCTGAATCGAGTGGGCATAAAATCAGATCGACAACGTGAGCTTTGTTATTGGCAAAAATTCATAAGAGGACAAGGAAATGTTGGTGGAGATTTTAAAATTTTACAAATTTCGAGTACTGAGCACTGCAGTTTCTCTTAAGAAAATATAGAAATTGACAAATTATTCATTATTATGTTTCAATCGGAAACCTCCACTTGATTATGCCGCTGGATGTGAAGGTTAACTTATATAATTCCATCATAAAATTATTTTGCAAAAAATATGATGCCACAAAAATCAGGACTAATTGAGGCTCACACTGTTCTCGGGAGGAGCTGTGTCCGAACTTATGAATAATGCATCGCTTTTAGTAGGAATCGCTAGACTGCAAAGGACCTAGTACGTACATCCCTTTTGCTGTACTCTTGCATAATGTGAAGGGACAGCAGAGAATGTAGGAAGAAGACTGAAAATAAACAATGCGCCAAAATCAACGTGATAACTGAAAAAAGTCAAGACCAAGGTCTATCTTGTCTTAGTTACATGACTTCAATATTGGGCTGACATTTCTGTGAAAAGCAGATCTATTTAAAGACAGAGCCCCATTTCATTCTTCTGTTCCTCATACTATTCCTATTTGGCAACATTTTTATGCAAATCTAGCTACATCACGCATTTTGGGCTAAATAGTGGGAGTAATTATTTTCACTTTAATGCACAGATGTTTTGATCCACTTCCACCACTTCTCATTCGTATGGAAAGCCCACAGTCATGTAAATGAATGACTCGCTTTGAATCAGGAAAACAAGAAAAACAACGACAATTGTTACTACCAGAAAAAAAAACGTAGGCAGCCGTATTGGAAGACTTTAACGCAGCATGAAACAAATGCGACATTGCAAACCAATCACGCACTCTTGAGGCTAGTTCAGCAAAAGTGGAGACGCCCAGTCGTTGGGGGATCTTCATAGAAAAATCCAATGCCTTTTGAAGAGCTTGAAGAAAAGTCCCACCTCACTTTCTTGATCGAAATCTTAGGAGATCCCGCACTTTTTCTACACGCTGTGAGCAGTGGTACACATAAAACTGCGAAAATGACGTCAAATCCATTCTCTAGCCAACAAAACGTAAGAGTTTGGTCGAGTTGGATCTTTAGATTACACTCACGAGAATTTTCTTGGCTAAGATTTTGGGTGATTCGGAAAGTTCTCAGACAAACCTTAAGAACTTCCACGGAGCCATCACAGGACCTACTGCAGGTGACCCGGCGATAGGTCCCGAGATGGCTTCGCGGAACTTCTGAAGCCCAATAAGAGTGATGAAATTTGTTTTGAGAAACTTCTGTCCGAAGTTTAGATCTCTTATTGTTTCTAGTGATAACTTTATCCAGTTACCTACTCAGTCAAAATCACCATCGCTAGTAGGTATCATGAACAATTTTTGGGGCAGGTCAATGATTTTCTTCTCCAAAAGCTATGGTTCTGGAAGTCAAAAAACTCAGTCACCTCCAAATTGACATCTTTCTTGAGAAAAAAAAAAGAAACTCAGCAGATCAAGTCAAACTATTACCAAATGGGGAAAGATCAAGAAAATGGGGAAAATCGGGGACGGTCTCCCGGCTCAACTCTGGCAGCCCGTACCAATCCACTTTGTTGAAAAGTTGCAAAATTGACGTGTGTAATAGGTGGTACAATGAAGGGTTTTCCGTCCTGGCCATTTGTCTCTCACAGTGTCAGCCACTTGTTGGATCTGGCGTAGTCTATTGGTAACTATGACTGTTCTGCCTCCGGGAGCAGCTCAAACTTCGACATCCCGTTCGACTTATAGCATAGGGTCGCACAAAGCATTGTTGCTCCTGAAAGCTTATGTCTCCAGACAGATTAGGTTTCCACATACAGGCCCTGCGGAATATTTTAAAACGCTCTCCTATTTTGCGCTAGTGATTCTAGCGCCATTTGCTGTTGACCCTATGGGTCGCCAAATAGAGCTAAGATCGAGATAGGAGGTGCTGGGAAACGTTTCTTCAGATATCTGGAGTAATGGAGGAGAAATCCTGTGGTTGCCTTATATGTATACTACTGAGTAAACAACTTGTTTACTCGAGTAGCCCTGCCGGCCTATTTCCTGTTTCTATCAATTTTTTTTAATTGAAAAGAACTCACGAACATTTTCGGACAGGGTTCTCCCGCCAATCTATCGCATTAAAATTGAAATACGATTATGAAGAACTTCATCTTTCTTTGTAAGGTATGATTCACGCACGAAAAGCAAGCTGAGGCACGGAAATACTTGAATGCAGGAATTAAAACAGAAAAAAGAAAGTGTAGAATTACTCAAGAAACTAGTGTAAAAAAACGAAAAACCGGCAATTATGGCGTGCACTTTTCGCCGCCATAGAAATTTTTCTTCATTAAAAGAGCATACTTAATTCACGTTTCGAGCCTTTGTGAATTCCCACATAGTCAGGGCTCAAATATTCAAGAGCTTTGCAGACGTCAGTTCTATGAAAATATTCCTCTTAAGCCCAAAAAGATTTACCTCGAGATTTTGTTCGAAAACTCTATCAGGATTGCATCCTTTCTGAAAACAGATCAGCTAAGCTGTTGTCTCCAGTCGTAGTACTGCGTCCTGTGAAAGCTGCAAGCATATCCAGAAAGAGAGAGGCTTAGCAGAGCTCTAATCAAACAATCAGTTTGGGACAGTGCAAGACCCTAGCGAGCCTACATAAATGGTCCAGATTGTGGGTAACACTTCCTGGAAGATTAAGAGCGAGGATTGAGGTAGTTTCATTTGGGTGATCTGATCATCTCTTTTTGTTCCAACAAGAGTGCGTTAAATATCAAAACGAATGCACGTTCTAAGTTGTAACCATAAGCCCGGCACAGCTTGACCTACTCGTAAGCCCTGCCCATTCGGCGGGCCTAGGAAAAAATATAAGAAGAAGGAGATTTCCTAAGTAATCAATATGAACGGATTCAAGAATGCTAGTTTTAGGTGGGTGCGCAACTAAGTTACCTCCAGAGGACTTCTACCCCAAAGTTCCGTACTATGTACATGTGAGGACCTGCGCCAGAAACATCAGGATATGGCACTACCACCACTTCATTTTGTTAGCATAGTGAGACCAATGTTTCTAAGAAAAACTGCAGTAAGTGAGCACATTTTCCCAGAGTCCAGACATAGAAGTCATCGATTTTCACAACACTCTTCACGACATCTGATTTGCTGTTGTATTGTAATGGCCAGATACTTAACACGCAAGCGGTTTTAGAGGACAGAGTTTTCTGTATATTTCAGCCCTAGTATGACCGATCAAAAACAAGTCTGGATATGTGTTGAAGCTCTCTGGAGGCTTGCTTTCTGTTGCTTACCATGGGCAAAAAGTTGGTTGAAATTAAATAATGAAAAAACTAGATTTTGAAACTAGATTTTAGAAAGTAGGCCTCGATTTTGTTGGCCTTTCCAAACTTTGTACAACTTATTTTACCCACTCATAGGAGAAGGAAAATGATCACCCAAAATAGGCTCATTTCTTCTCAACATTCTCCTGGTGAATGCTATCACAGTACTCGCAGTACCAGCAGAGAGAGGGTGGGCGGGTGGAGGAAGCAGAAGCAAACCGTCAATTTTGTGCGGAAATTTCACTTTATTGAATCTCGAGTTGACCATTTCCGCGTATCTTCTTCTCTGAACCTGCGCATGACTTGTTGAAGATTCCTTTTATTGCTTTGCCAATAATATCGGGTTGGCCTAAAGAATAGTAAGCCGCAACCTAGTATTGGAGCCTTAGTTGTTCATCACTGTAGCATTTCAGAAGCTAGATAGATTTTTTCAAGCTGGAATTGGTCCAAAACCCTGGAAGAAGTGGTGACCAGTTCGCGCAAGGTGTGGCGAGAACGATTTTTGAGCAGCCTCCAGTGCTCGGAAAGTGGAGTCTTGCCAAAACTTGTTTCGGATTGTCGTATTTTTACGATACAAAAGTCTCACTATGCTGTTTATGCATGCGTCGCCCATCTATTACATTTCCCTCCATTGAGGCAGGGTGGTATTCAGGTCCATCAGAAAACTCCGTTTGCTGGTTCAATCACTACAACGGAACTTCCGAATTCAGTGGTGTTAGATAATTTATTAGCCATACCTTCCCCCACTGATATCTGCCGTTACCTCCCCTTAGTTGGTTTTATAATGGAACTTATATTCGAAAACTTTTTGTTCTTCCCACTCTTTCACAAACGTTGCTCTCACAGATAAACTTGGAAGTTCGTGAGCAATTGAGGGACGGATTTCGGAAGAGGGAGGTTGTATCTCCACAAGAGAAGAAAAATGAGAAGTGAGCATGTCATAATCTGAAAATAACAGGTGTCGAATTAACCATTGAGCATGATCGGACATTTAATACAAACTTGACTATTGGGTAACAGCAACGTTACAGTCACTCGTTACAGTCGAAAGGTTCTGCATGAATGTGGTTGAGAAGAAAAATCGGTTTGCTCAAAAAGATATGTATGGACGCTGTCATGTATCGCTGGAAAGGGCTTGAATACCAATGAGTCCCAGAGTCAATCTGCGATAAATGAGGATAATTGGCGTTTTATCCTCGTGACATTAAGTAGTGGGAGAGCATGCAACCAGGACTGAGAGCACTACATTTTACATAAGAGCCGGTTTGGTAATCATGTCATCTTCGACGAGAGAAATAATCCCTCCAGAAAAGCTTTCGGAATTTCCGCAGGTGACCCGACGGTAGGTCCAGAGATGGCGGCTCCGTGGGACTTCCGCACTGGCTCCCCGGAAACTCCGAAGTAACTCCTACTGCTTCATCTGTTCGAAAATTTCGCGAAGTCCCCGATGAGCTTCCGAATGATTTCAAGACGCTCTTCTTCTTTCTTTTTTTTTCCGAAACTAGTGCGTGCCGTGCGCCTTCGATGGTATGTCAAGCTTCGCGGAACTTCGCATGTGTCTCCACCCGGAACTTAGACGGATTTTCGACAAAAACTGGAACATGACGTCACACTTCCACGTAAGTTCAGTAAATGCGATTCCAATAGTCAACCAGACTCTGCGGAAGTTCCGAAAATCGTTACGCTCCACGAAGTTCTGGAAGTTTGCCTGAGAATCTAAGCGGTGCATGTCAAAACGTTGAAAACTCATAATTGAGCTTATTCGATAGGTCAAAGCTTCTCTTTAGCCATACAAGTATTTCCTAGCGTTCATGGATGTTTTCCACTACCACTCAGTACGTGAAGCAACAGTCATCATATAGGACGCATACTATGCCTAGGACCGAATAATACAATAGACATATTCGAATAAAAAAGCTCGATTTCGAGTAAGTCAAAAATTCAAGTGTTTGAAAGAAGAAAGCAATGCATTCCTGGAACAAATATAAGAAGAGCTGCAGAAATTCGTTTTTTCTCGAATATTCGAATTTTATGAAGGACGTCCAAGACATCCAATAATCAACTCAATTGCATTATTCGATTCTATTCAATTATAGTTTATATGCGTTGAAATGCCACTATGTTTCTAAGATGTACTCACATGTGTGGCGCATTCCGAAAACATCCTCTTCAGCGTATACGTTAGTCAGCAGTGGTAATTTCCTGCTCATTACAGACTTTCTAAGGTTTAACATGCATACGAAGTTAAGTTGAAAAGTTTCCGAGATGATTACCAGAATTAGTAAATTTTTTTGTCATCATGATGAGAAGGGTGCATGCGAAGAAACAGTGGGCTACTTGCAGACCGTCACGAGAAGGATACCATACCGGAAGATGTGAGTGAAATTCTTGAAATAGTCTTGGACGATGAAGAATGAACGTGTTTGGATTTAAGAAAGCACTGAACATCTCTTATAAACAATAACTTCAAACGGGGAAAGCGATGAAAACGTTTATAAAGGTAGTTCTGCAATAATGGACAATAACGAATTAAACAGTGAACCCAGCCATTTGATTTGGATTATTCTGTGGATTCAAAATGATTTAGGCCAAAAACCATTAATGTTGATGAAAAATGATTCTTACTACATGCAGATCATAAAAATGTAACGAATGCAGTAGTCTGAAATCGACGAATCGGCTCCAAAACAGATAGGTTCCAACAGTTGAGGTAACTTTTTGGTGGGAACTACTTGAGGTAGAGCTATTCTTATCCAATATCAGCTAATACTTGTAGAGATACTTGCGTAAAAACTAAAAAGGAGCTCGCAGCTTTACTCATTAAAAAAGTTGTGCCTCCACAACATTACTGACGCTCATTCAAATACTACTGCTCGCGAAAAGCTTCGAAAAATAATGTGTGAATTTCTTCATATCTATCAGTTCTCCGTCATTGGCTGAACCGAACACGTTATTGTCTTTGAAACCCAAATCCCCTTTAGAAAGAGATGCAGGTCGAGGGGCGAGTTACACTTGGTTGTACATGGCTATTTCAAGGACTTCAAAGAAATCCATCTTAAGAGGGTAGCATGTAATGATGCCGTGGCTTTTTGAGGAAGCTAGCATCGAATTTTGCTCTCCGTTTCTGAAAATCAAAACTGCGAAAGAATCTATGAACTTCGTTCGCCGCAGTACCTGCGTCGTCATAGTACAGGATGATCAAAAACTACAGAGACTCACCAAATATTCTTAACTAGCGTTAAAAAGCAAATTAGCAATTATGTTCTCAATATGGTATTTTTGTGTCAAATTGAACAGAATCTAACACTACGTTTCGGGGATTTTTCCGCTACCAACGAGAGACTCGGAAAAAATCAAAGTACGTTTCCTCAGTGGCGTAGAGATATGTACCATCTCCCCAGATCATCCCATTTCTCTGGAAGCGTCTGCACCTAAAAGTAAACGATTCTATCAGCGTAAAATCTGGTTTTATTCTCGAGTAAATGCAGCACTGAGAAATTTACTTGAATGAACACTGAAAATAGTTACCAGTGGACACTGCTTTTGGCGCAAAACAAGCATAAAAACCTCTGTTAGGGTGATATCCGATTCTCTTTCAACGTTCAGGTAAGAAAGCAGAGCTTATTGTTCTTATAACTTCCCAATTTTGGATTTCCAAGCCCAATTCCCCTCAATAGACAGTTTATGATGTGATTGGTTCTGACATATACGTTAAAAGTGTGATGAATTTCAGCGTATCCGCGCCTTTGTTGGATTCCATAAGAATGATAGAATGTCCTTCACGAATTCTGTTCCACACTACTCGTACTCTCAGAGTTGCTGGCAAGTGACGCTTTTGCAAGCTCAAAAACTTCCGTCTTTACTATACAACCGGTACGTTTGGGTGATAGAACTGAGGTAGACTGACGGCTCAGCTTCTCTCAAAATCCATACAATAAGGATGTCTTGGAAGAAGTCAAGAAATTGAACATATGAACAAAAAGATGGGATACAAAACGCCAAAACTTGAGATAAGTCGCAAAACTCGCAACGCATCAATGTCGCCGTAATCTTGAACCACCCTATTATGTTTGTAATCGTTGTCATGCGTTTTTCACTGAAAATTTGTGCATAGATGTTACTAAAGACGCTGATAACAAATTCCATATCCATTCCGTAACGTAATCCCATTTTCGCGAAGTAATGGTAGAAATTGTACTTATGTACCGTGCTGAAGAATGTTCATAACTTCTTTCGCAACGGAGTTTAATAGGAAGGGAGAACCGTTTTGAGATCAGCACCCTTGAATTCAAATAATGCAACACGTAACATTTCAAAAGGCCACGACATGCAAATATCTTCTCTCGTGCTAGCGAGAGAATCAAAACACAGAAAGAGATCGAATCCAGTGTACTGACCCTCGTCGGGATTGGGATAAAAAGTGAATTAACGGTGAGATCGGACTTGGTTTGTTTTCAATGTCATTACAGAAACTTTTCAATCCAACCTCGTAAACCAAGGAAAATGGATAGTGAATAAGCCACTCAAAGCGGCGTCCGTTCCGCCAACGGGCGGTTCTTGCGCGGTTCTTCACCTATCTTGGTAAATTTTATAATTCTTTTTTCTACATAAGATCTAGAGCCTAAGCCATTCCAATTCCCACAGGAAATTGGACTCCCTTACAAAGTCTTGGAGGGAGCCTTGTCGAATTCAACATCAACAAGTCGCGTGCCGGATTCAAAATCTCCCCTCATTTTTTGCAAGCTCGTGCTCCAACCGCAAGAGAAATCTGTGGAAGCTAAAGTAGGATTACGTTCGCAGTTGATCCAGGAATAGGCCTTAGTAGTTAGGTTTTCCGTTTTCTTTCCAATTACGTTTAGCGGGCAGAAGACATTTACTTTATTTTATTTTATGCACATGCACAGCATATGATAAATGGAATAAATGTTCAAAAACGTTTGAGGCACCTTGCGTGTGCGTATACACTGTAATTGTATATACAATGTAATTTCTAACTCAGCATAAGATCTTCTAGAGAAGTAGCTTGGTGCGATGTACATATGCATGTACGTATCCCTTCTGACAATTGCCGGCCAACTATTTCCAATCAGATCAGATTCGTCGGAAATGCATGTCAAGACGTGAAGCAAATCCTTTTGGATGTCAAAACTAAACTTCTATGTTTAAAAGCACTGTCTTAGACGGTGCTACTGCATGTACATATGTACGCTTCTGAAAAAAAAATAATACCAACGCCTTCTCATGGTGCACGTTTCACAATATAATGTTAAAGAGTTCTCAAAGAACAACTACTTTATTTCGACCTCTGCCACAAAGTATGGAGTGTTTCAATGTTTTGGTTTTTTTTCTTGCACCAACTTTTGAACGGAGCCCCCCCCCCATCCTCAGTTATCCTGTTCTATAGAAAGATTGGAGCATTATCGGTCTCTTGAGTCATTCCTCTGAATGTATTAGTTCGATCTTGTCATGCAAATACTAACCAGTATCTCAAATAAGTGAAAAAAAAAAACAATTAGTGAAATGAATATTTCTGCAAATTTCCCAAAAGAATTGAATCCACTTCAAAGAAGACTTGACAAGTCCAAAAAGAAAAGGGACTCTAAAGATTACATTACTTGTCATTCAAAAGTGTCACACCAACAAGGAAGGCGGTTCATATCCAGCAGCTATTATTGGCTTGTGAGCCTGTCGTGACATGTGCTCTCGAGGAGAAACAATAGGCCAAAGTAGACCAGAAACAGTAGTGGTAAGGCAGCATGAGGGTGTACCTAGGAGTCATGACAAATTTCATGAGGACGATGGATAGTTGTCTGTGGGCTGCTGTCATATCAAATATGCAGTGCCGCGGTAGTCAACAACAGCCAAACAACAAAAAATCGGCTTTCGTGAGCTGATTATCGAATTATTGATCGATAGATACGATTCTATACACAAAAACTCTCGCATTATAAGAGCTGCTTGAGAGGTTTGGCACCCAGATAGCAGCCGAACTTGAGTGCATTCAAACAAAACTTAGGATGAAGAAATGGGTATCATACCAAGGTAAAATCGATGCGTTATCGCTCGATCACTGAAAAAACATAGGTGTACACAAAGGCTGTACCTGAAGCGCTAAACGTCTGTCAAATCACTCGAGGATTTTAGAGAAGCTGCTCGTTCTTTACTTCTTCCGCCAAGATGTTTGCAGAGTCAGCGACCAAACGAAAAGCTATCATAGCTTTTCCTGAGAACTCTAATGACTCCTAAGAACTCACCGTTACGAAACAGCAAACACTTGCCCAGCTTCTATATTGTAAACCCCAATGAACCCGCATTCGCAGGTCTTCACATTTTATGTGGATGGAAATGAGATGGGATGCAATTGACATCTTGTAATACACTTCTTGGATGATAAACCCTAAAGCACAGCAAAGACATGGCATTGTGTTCTAGCACCCCCAGAGAATGAATAGAAAATGACGCACACAAGAATAAATGGAGTACTGACGTGCTGATGCTGCTACTGTGTCAGCTTACCGAAGCAAAAAATGTGAACGACAAACGGTTGAAACGCATTGACGCATTGTA
The DNA here is from genome assembly GCA_000816745.1 of Ancylostoma duodenale. Lineage (NCBI taxonomy): Eukaryota > Metazoa > Nematoda > Chromadorea > Rhabditida > Ancylostomatidae > Ancylostoma > Ancylostoma duodenale. The sequence goes on from KN726425.1 coordinate 15,453, forward strand.
GAAAATTTAGCTCTCGAACGACTACAAGTTCAAAAAGATCGTGTTCAATTATCCGATAACTAACTGAAAGACAAAGGAGCTCAATCGCATATTGGGTGTTAACATAATACCTTGTTCTTTTTTCAGACGCGTTGGAACTACTTTGGCTATGTTGCTGATAAATTCACACGCTTTATTAAAAACAATAAAATAATTTGCTAACTTGGATGAGTGAAGTCCTGTGGGACTGAGAATTTTGCAACGGTTTTCTTCTCGGAAAGGTTTTATCTCCTCCTCTGGGTAGGTATTCACCGGTGGCGGACGCAGAAACTGGGCGGGGTGGAGGAGGAGACTTGGGAAGCACGGAAAATAAAAATAGTAAAAATACAAATTTGAATGTTAAATAATCAATAGCAATTATTGAAAATATAGTAATATAGAAATAATAATACACCAAAAACAGGCTAATGCAAGATTTTCTTTTTTATAAAGCAATTCCGAAAAATCGGCGACCAAATTTCTGTGGGGGAGGGGCGGGTCTATGTCAACCACTGCGTTTAGCATCCACTGAAAAGGGTACGGACATATTTTTAGCTTTACTGCCGCATACTTCACAATCTCCTTTTAATTCCGTATATTAACCTCCTGGCCAAAAACTGAACAGTCTAGCTTGCCATCGCATCATAATCGCCTAATTGAGTGTATCCGGTGAAAACACATACGACGCGCATTTGATTTCACGCACTAGGACAACGATAACGCCTCCTGCTCGCCGGACTGAACTTTTCGCCTTGTGTCGGTGACGGCATGTCTACTATGATTTTCCAGTATGCTAGACATGAACATGACAGTCATTTTGCGGTTTCTCACTTCACTTTCTTACTCAACGACAAGTGAGAACATATTCACTGAGGTACCTTAACGCGTTGAATACAAGGATAGTACGAGTTTTCCACGAAATTATTGGGTTGTTGACTTATGTGACTTTTCGCCTTGACATAAGTGAGAAAGGTGTGGAGCTCTTCAAAATGCTGAATATCGAAATAATGGGCATTTCCACTGCGTTCAGTTGAGGACAAAATTCACGTTTAGTCGACATTCAGTTGAAGACTGAGGACTGAATTCCTTCACTATTTCCTTCATTCATGTATGACATGTTAGGAACCTCATCGGGATAGAAGGTCTCATGTTACCAAGAAGAAATTCGCAAAAAAAAAATCATTTTGATCCGTGCGGAACCCCTGATGCTGCAAGATCGTTTTTAAGTTCACCTGCAGGACTTGTCCTGAGTTCAGCGACGAAATTTCCCCGAGTTCAATGCCGGAATCCATCTGTTCCAAAAGCAAATCGACTGGCGGCTCCGACCCTTGGCTTTGGCTTGGGTAATAAATGAAAGCAATACCGTCAATGACTTCGTATTCCCAAGAGATCCGAGCTCCTTTCAAGAAAGCACGTGTATCGCTGGTCGGCAACTGTGCTTGGTGTCAATGTGCAGTCCAGACATCATCACAATATTTATTTATTTATTTATTTATTTATTTATTTATTTATTTATTTATCTATCTATCTATCTATTTATTTATTTATTTATTTATTTATTTATTTATTTATTTATTTATTTATTTATTTATTTATTTATTTATTTATTTATTTATTTATTTATTTATTTATTTATTTATTTATTTATTTATTTATTTATTTATTTATTTATTTATTTATTTATTTATTCATTCATTCATTTATTTATTTATTTACTTATTTATTTACTCGTTTATTCACTTACACCAGAAAGGCGTGCCATTCATGCAATAGAGTATTAACCAGGTGCAGTATGCGATCGAACAGTTGGGTAATGTGAAAATAAAAAAGATTCTGTCAAACCACCCTCCAAATCAACTAATGAAGAAAGGGAGGAATCTGGCCAGGGCTTCCGCCATCCTGTTGAAGTCGTGCTGCTAGAATAAAAGAGGCATGGTTCTTTGGAACGTACACAGTAGAGAGGCTTGTCTCAGTGACTAAATTGTTTAGGTATCGTATCTGTCGGGTGAGGTTGCTACTGTGAGGAGGGTACAGACCTTCGTGATAACCACCACCCAAGAACGCAACGGAAATTCCATTCTAGGCTGTCGCTGAGCTCTTTGATCTGCTGGTATGAACCCCAGGCGTGAGCTTAGATGGGTGCGCGCCGGCTCTTACCACCAATGGCATGGTACTTGTTCCATATTCAATCCAGCTGACGTGTAGATACGTGTCCCAGTTATATAATATAACCAATAATAAAAGACTTGAAACGATGGCGATCTAATGGAAAACAGTTTCTATTAGTAAACATTAGGCGATGCTCCCCGAAATTCGACAGCGTGAAAATCCTTAGAATTCCCCTAGCTTTTTCGGTATCATGAGCGCAGCTGTTGAATTCAATAAAGAAGTTCCTTCCATTGCCACTGCTGCCCATTGTGCATTATCGAGCGAAAATTGCAGGGCAGCCGGAAAGGATTCCTGGAAGCCAACCGAATTCGTGAAATATTAGTACGTCATTCCAGCACCTTCATTGCACCTTTTTATATTGCTCACTATATGAAGCAAGACATACACGATACGATACGCACGTCTACATGTCATTAAAATACACTACAACAAATTCTTGAAATGGTGCATTCGTGAAATCATTTTTCGAGCACCAGCCAACTAGAGGTGATGTTTAACGACGAGCTAAACCAGAGTCACAGGGGAAGGAGAAGCCACACTATATAAAGCAGAGAAAGAGATAGGACTGCAAAAAAAAAATAGAACAAAAACCTACTTCATAAATAGAGTGTACTGCGAATGAAACGAATGCAAGCGAATACAACGGGGTTACAGAGAAAGGAGACGCCCAAATATATGTACCTTCTACGCTCAATAAATATGGAGAACGACATCAAAGAAGAGTTGGACAGAAAAAGAGCAACGTACGTAGTGTCTGGGCCTCTGAGGGAAGCCGTTAACCAACTGACAGACCCCGGGCTCTGCTTCGGTGAGAAGACGTGGGCAGACACTACAGTCATGCAGAGAATCAAATGGGGTTCGCAGTTCCGAGCCATGGCAAAAATCCCTTCTTCGTAACTCAGCGAAACATCGAAGGCTGAGCACTGATGGGTCAGGCGCGTTAAAATGATTATAGAACATCTATTTCGAGCGAAATGGTCGGCAGCTAGAAATAATGTCATTTCAACACTGCCTAAGTTGATTGTTCGTCATTGCAGTCTTATGTTTCAGTCATACATAATTCCCAATGGGTATTAACATTCTACCAACTATTTCAGCAATTTACACTATGTACTATTGAAAAGTCGAGCAGCTGGATAAATTGCGTTCTCGCTAACACCGGAGCCAAGCATTTTCGACTTGTCTTTCGGAATTTCAAAGAAAAGAGCGATGAGTGCACAACGACCTCGAATATTAAACATTGAGATATTATCCAATTCATAAAAGAAAATAATATCCATCTATTCTGCCAACAAAAAATGCTGAAATATAATGAATTAATAAACATTTGTTCTGTCGACAAAGTTTTTTTTTTATTAGAAAAACAACTCAAAAAAACATTAATGGACTAGATTCATCTAACTGATGAAAATGCTACTGCAAAACGCATGCGTTCTTGGAAAGCAGCTCAATAAGGAAAGTAATCCATCCAGACATGCTTTCAAGAGCCTCAGTTTTTCTTTCGCTTCTTCGGAGCAAAAGAGCTCAAGTACGCTGCGGAATTCTCATATGAGGAAGTAAGGGCATGCAAACAAAAAGCGCACGAAGGAAATTCATATAGAACACAAGTGACAGGATTTCTGAAAAAAAAATGTGAATCAGGTTAATCCATTGCCGCGTCTACTAACTTCCCTGTGGCACCATCTCTAGGGGATTTAGTGCATTTACTCTCGTTCAACTCTCCTGAGAATTTGTATCGCTTTGCAAACATTAATTTTACCAGTATTTTTTCACTCCATATATCCCCGAACACTACATGACAAACGATTGTTCTTTCTATTTTGGGTTTTCAAGAAGTACATTCTACTGAAGAATATGCTTTTGGAAAACCTAGACAGAATGGAAAGCATGTAATGTGAGTAAGAGTAAAGACAAAAAGTCTGTTAAAATTAGGTGTTTGAAATAGATGTTCCAAAGAATGTCTCGGAATGTAGCTTCTTCAGGGATTACGACTACAAAAAATGCGTTTTTACCCTTCCGTATGAGGTACTTTAACTCGAACACTACGTAACTAAGTTGAATGGCAGACACTATAGATTTGACTTTAGTCTTACGAAGAAAGAAAACTTGGGGACTCTTTCTTTCTTCATGTCAACATAGACTGGCAAAGCAATTAAACCAGAAGAGCTTGGAAAAAAAGCAAGAACGATTATAAGGTCGAACAATTACAGCTGAATGGCGGCATGGTTCCCAGACGGAAGTTGGAGAATCGCCTAATTCAGAAAAACATTCATGGAACTCTTTTTTTGATGAATCAAATTGATCAATGTCATCCGCTTATAAACATCAAGAAATACCCATATATCAATCATTGGACATCTTCTTCATGTACGGATGAAGTTTGTGCAAAATCAAAAGATAAAACGTGTATGCATTTGTTCAACTTCATTGATCAGAGTTCTACATAACTTATAGGAGATTCGCAAGAAATGGAATGAAGCAAATGCAATATTTCCGCAACGATGATGCTTGCTAATACATCACTTCCTTACAGCGTTTCCTTATAATCCCTTTTCGAATTCCTACTAAATTTTGAATATTAAGAGAACGAGCATGAAATGTGCAATGATTAAAGATGGGGTCTCACAACAGGATGTGAGTCATGCAGAAGCTGCATGAGCTGCCAAAAACTACAGTGTGAGTGGAAAAGAGTGAAGTTGTCGGTAACTCTTTTCTCTCTTGCACTACTAGATCAGACGGAGCTCTCGAAAAGACACGAGCTGTCTGATAAGTCCCGCTCTCGTTCATCAGCATGTCTACGCTCGTTTATTCGATTTTATCCAAAACATCGCATAAGGAGAATATAGCCGAAATCTTTGCTTACAAAATTTGTTCAGAGCGCAGCGAATCCGTGTGCCAATAAACAGGGTTAACAACATACATATTTGCAGTGTTCAATATAAATCAATGCAGAATCAGTGTCACAAGAACAAAGGCTAAGGACCTGTCAGTATATCATTGATTGGAACGACATTAAACTCTACTCTTAACAAAATTATTCTTGACAATTGAGCGCAATACTTGAGGGTAGCGCTGCGGTCCGACTAACGAATGGCTCACAACTTGAAGAAGTGTATTTCTATATATAGAATTACGCAATGAGACTTCACAGGGTGCTTATTAAAAAAATGCCCTATTATTCTACCTAATTTTGTTTATTCATTTTGTCGACTCCCTCCATCTTCACCTCTTGTCATGGTGGTGACGAGCGAGTCACTCGCATAACAAGCATTTTGTAGGTAAATTTCGATTTCTTTAGGAGATCTCACAATGCAACCTTCCATAATGGTCATGATAAACAGCTAAATTCGAAGAAAAAAGGTTATCGAAGTTAGCTACGTCATAGCAGCACGGCATGTCATCAAACAGACCGGGCAGCTATAGCGGCCAGTCGTCGAACGCGGAGCGCTCCGCCCAAATGCTCCAATAAAATTGCGTTTCAAAAGTGAGTTTAATGTCCTTTTTTTTTGATATCTCATGTAGATTGCTAGAGCTAGCTTGGCAAGGATGTGCAGAGTTGAGGGTTGACGTCTTCCGAGAACAGGTTTAGCACATTCTTGAAGTTCCTACGTTTAACAGAGAACAAATATACGATTCGGCATAGAACGTAAACACAACCACGAGCGAAAAGTAGCACATTAATCTGAGAAGCTGAGAGTTTGCTTCAATCGATCGTTGTGATCGATTACGAAGATCAAATATGCTAATGCAAATGAGAGCAGGAGCTCACTAATGAGTTTGAAGAGAGCTTGTCGTGATAAATATGGTTCTCTTCACGACCAATAAATAGACAATACACTTCATTCTAGCAAGACATTTGCAAAGGACCAGTTGTGAAGTGCAAGGACAACGGCAAATGAGCTTGGAAAGCCACAAATGCTCTTCAGCACTTGGTATCGACCTTGGAGATCAAACATTCAACAGAGATAATTTAACTTTCTCTATGAATGACATAAAACCTAATTAAAAACACTGCTACGAAGTCGGCAAATTCTCAAAGTAATGAGAATGAGATTTATCTAGCGACAGGTGAATAATTAGTGCGTTTTCAGTGTCTTTTGCACTAACAACATTCATCATTTGATCGCTGCCTTGACGCAAGCTAAATGTGTAAATCTGTAAAGTACAAGGGAGGGCTACTCATGTTTGCATTGCCAGCCTCCTTAACCGATGAGCATTAACTTAAAATAACTTCTGGCAAGTTCAGTCTCTTCTTCTTGCATATGAGCTCTTACCTACCCGCAACGCGCTCTACGTTTCACCAAAAAACTTATGGTCCATTAGCTCACCGAGGGCTCCTGATCCGACTTTGTCTTCAAGCATCAGAATAGAAGGAATCACACCAAAAACGTCAAAAAAGTGTAAAAACTCGATCAGTTGGCCAACACAGTGATGAGGTCGTAATTGCGGCCAAAGTCGGATCAGGCGCCCTCTGTGAGCTAGTAGACTGTAAGTGACGCACACAGATGAAAGCGAAATTTCCAAGAACCTTGCGGATTTCTGCGGTGCTGGCCATCAACATGATAACAAAGAAAAGTTATGTTAATAGTAATAAGCGTATTCTTGAAAAAAAAAAAACTGACATTGACACGTCCAGAACGCTCTGACTTGTTAGCTCTTTAACGTACAGCAGTTACCTGAAATGCAAAGTGACGGACTGTCAGTCAAAAAAGGAGAGAACAAGTTGTTAACAAGCTTTTGGGCGGACAACTTGTCGGCAAGAAAGTGTGAAAAAAGTTGTCGACAAGCTTTCGTGTGGGCAAGTTGCAGATGTGATCAGAAACTTGCTCGCTAAATGCTTGACAACAAGTTGTTTTTGGGGTTCTGAGTAGTCATAACTTTTATGTTCACTAGTCCTCAGAACAAACTGCGATGTTGGTTCTAAATAAAATCCATTAGCAGTCTTAGCCATCCTTTTCTCGATGTGCGTGTAAGCAGCATCGCCGAATTCATTCTAAGCCTAATTACAGTTTTCTTCAACTATTTCACACCCAATGAGAATCTGAGGATATTTTCACACTGAGAACTGGTTGAAGTAACGATTCCAGTGAACTGAGATAAGGGAATTACCGACTTCTTGATGGAACCAGCGGACTCCTCGTGGATTTTCAAACCTCTTACCACTGTTGCAGAAATGAGTGTTACTGTGAGCGTCGATGGAAGTGTGTTTCCCGTGGAATCGGAAAGCATGCGGCGGCGCCGCTCGTGCTGGAATCGTCATCGTGATAGCAAACCATGGGTTTTATCTAATAGTCGGTTGGTTTTCTTGACAGTTAGCATCAAATAAGATGAACAGTTACCAAGAAAGCCTTGGTTTGCTATTACAGCGGCGACCCAGCGCGAGCAGCGCGGCCGCGCTGCGCACTTCGCCAGTCCGCGGAAGCCGGAGGCTTCCATTGGCCCTCACTGTAGCTTGGCGATAGTGATAACTACAGGTGATTTACACGTTCGCGACAACGTGCACGACCGGTCGATTACGCCCTATTTAACATCCTATCCTGGTGAGGAGTTTTTATTTAGCTAGTTCTTATGTACTAACTAGACGGCATACCTGGCTTTGCTCGGGAGTTCTACTGCCCCGTGCTTTTTGCGCTGATGTGGATAATTAATGATACTAATATATTCATCCGAAGATCTCATCATTTCGGTAATCACCATGTTAAACAATCTGAGCAACCTTTTTTTCACCCCACGAAGGAGAGGAAGTCTATAAAGCAATCCAATCGAAAATTTCGTGCAAAATGGTAGCTATATTCGTGTTCAGCGTAACTCTGTTGAGGACGATCTCACCCAACCCTGTGACAGGAATGGAAAAAAAATCGATAAAATCAATAAATCGATACCTTGGCGCAAAACGGTTGTCGTATTCGTGTTCAGCGTATTGCGGAACCCCAGTATACTCGTCCTTACTGACTTCCACGCAAAAGTAGATAAAAATCAATAAAACCGATATAATCGATAAATCGATCAATAACGTTTGGTAGAAAGTAGCCTAAAACCTCCGCCGGCCCATAAAGGATAAGTGCGCAAAATTTGGTCCCGATCGGTTAATCCTCCGCGATTTCTATTCGGAACATACACACATACATACATACAAACTTTCAATTTTATATACACAGAAGACAGAAGATGTGCTAACAGGCATACAAGTTTTCTATACACGCAGTGGGCAAAGCAGATATTTTCTCGAACTTTTTTCACTGGTTTTCCAACTGTAACAGCTGCAAGATCAATAAACTTTTAGAAAAACCATGGCAATAACAAAACAATGAACAATTAACATAGGAAAGAATTCTCAAGAACCACGATCGGAAACATAATTCTCATGAAAGAAGTTAGCATTCTACATGGAAGGGAAAATTACTACCTCGTGGAACCACGTGCACGACCGGTCGAGCACGGGACCCAAGCGTGCAGAAGCGCGCGTGTCTCACGCTGCGATTCGCTCAGAATCGGCTCTGTCGCGAACGTGTTAAACAAGCTTTCGACTTGTTGCCTATATATCAAAAGAAAGTGATAAAAGATAAAAACTATGAAGTCGTAGATCGATTTCTATTCAAAGAAATTAAAGATTAAACGGTTGCTCTCTGTTGTCATAATTTTAGACCACATTGTAATGCTCCGTCTTCGGAACTTCTTCAGAACAAGCGAAGAAATTCCGGAATATGATGGATTGTTTACACAGGAACTTTAATTATGGCCGTCTCATCAGAAAGATAGTCGGAAGGGCTTAGGGAAGGAAGGAGCACAGAAGAGTGTGCACCTTCAGTGATACAGAGGCCAAATGGTCAACTATTTCCTGCAAAAGCCTGTACCCTACATTTGCGCACCTAATATTATTGTATGCCGCAAATTTTATGCATTGCATCTAATAAGGAACTTTTGACTTTTAAACTCTCACTATGAAACACCAATCAAACCCCTAGTATTCAATAGCTTTCTGAGCGTGTTCCTGGATTTCAAATCGATCAGAGGGAGAATCATCTCAGTATCCAATGTAACGAACTATTTTATCGCGAATCTTCATGAAAACTACAGATGGACAAAAAAGGAAAAAACTCAAAACAAAACTTTGAAAAATCAAATTCATAAAATCCACTGTTGTTTAGTACAAAAGGGACCAAAATGGGGCTTGGGGGCGAAGTAGGCAAAGTGGTAAGAGCTAAGAGCAAAATCTCTCTAAGTTGATTATGAATTTGAATTTATGAAGGAAAAAATTGAATAATTGAGTGAATTTTCCGACGGAACTTTTGTCGAAAATCTCAACCAGTTTCATTTTTTGTAGCACTACCAAATTAAAAACCTGGGAAAATCTATATTTCCTATCATTAGCCGCTCTCAGTGATGAGGTCTTTGATGTCCAACGCTGAGAACTACTGCGTCTGATAAACAAGGAGGACGGAAATTGCCTTTTTATCTCATCATGTTTGTCAAGCTGATTAAGTGTCCTATGTATCAAAGATGACGGTAACCACACGATAGGATGTCCAACGAATGTGATGGGCGCTGAACTGTTTGCCAATTAAATTGCTGAAGTTTGAGCCAGCCCTGGGAAGTGGAATTCGAACGAGTGCTGTCACGGGATCAAATGAACCTTTGTGCGTATCAAGCTTTTCTTCTACTAGAACTACAACAGGTTTTTTAGATTGTTTGACAGCAGTATATAGCGTTGTTATTTCAACAGAGCAGCTCGGATTAGAGCACACAGCCAGGGTCCGAGAAACAGCAATGTAAATGCTTTGGAAAGTGCTTGTTCACATAAGTGTTTTAAGAAACGTTGCAGTTGTAGGAGTGTTCGGCGAATGCAGGTGTGAATTTTCTGTCCGTATTGCTTCTGATGCTACAGCAAAACTAGTAAAAACGCGAGAAAGTACAAAAATGGTGTATATACATTTCTGGACATCCCAGATAGTTAACTTAAGCCAGCACTTTAGAAACCCACAAAAATGAAGTGCCTCTTTGCTCTTCAAGATTCGACCCACATCTGCATATCTGTCTGCTATCCTTTTTCCTATAGAAAACCATAGGTTTTGAAGAGAAAAATGCGGTAAGGCTTCTGCACCGTCCTAGCAAGTGTTGACCGAAGAGGAATTCACAGTGTATTTGCTTGGAGTTAGGGCGATGTTGGGGAGACAGGATATTGGCATGAGATCAGTGTATACATTGCACTTATTCCTCTATTTAACAACGTTTTAGGGAGGGATTTCAGTGACTCATTTTTACTCATATTATTGAATTAATATTATGAAAGAAAGTACTAGAAGTTAAGCAATAGATGTGACTTCCATTCTTCTTTTTCATGGTCTGCTTCTTGAAACAGCAACAAAACTGGGGTTTCTTGTTCGTTTTTGCTTTCTGATACGTATTTCTTGCTGTTTAACCCTCCCGAATTCTAAATACAATGGTAATCTCACGGAATTCAGACAAAAACACTGTGATTTCTTTCGCGATCTGCACCAAATGTTGGCTAGATACATATAAGTTATGCAAATCTAGTGCGCGTCGTACAAGGCATGGGACACGATTTGACAACGACAACAAAATCGAAAGTGCATGTGTATGAGCCGACAATCTTAAAAAAATCAAAAAATAACGTGATTTGCTATGACTGATCACAGGTAGATGGAGAAAAGGTGTTTCATAAACCATCGCAGATCAGTTGACAGTGTAATGTGCACTGCGAAGTATTGCCCTTTGCTCTTAAAACTTGAGTAAACGAGATAGAGGCGTCCTGCTATTCATTTTCAAAATTTGTTTACCATGCAACTGCATGGTGTGCATGCGTCGTCTCTTTAAGAATCTTCAATATTTTGTTTCAGTGGATTGTGAGGAGGTGCACTGCGATTGAGAGTGCCAGGGAACTTTGCAAAGCACTGAAAAACACTGCATAGCATCAGCTCAAATTTCCTCACACCCCCCTGTACAAGAATTTCTAATGCAGTGCCCAGGGGAATAAGATAGTGCAAAAACCATACACGGAATGACGAGATTGAAAATGTATTTTGCTCCAGCAGATATTCATTTAAAAGAGATTTCATGAAGCGTCATGTATATGAGGGCACACGGAACTGAACGAGCATATATATTGCCAGCAATCGCAGAAACATTAATAACGGCAAAACTGTAGGACATATAAGCAGCGCTATCAACCCTGAAGCGGACATACATATGAATGTTCTTGGCAATGAGAGAGTGATGCACGTTCGAAAGTTCTAATATGCTGGTTCTGTTCTTAGAGCAGATTTTACAATTTCGCCAAGTTCAGGACTGCAAACGCAGTTTATAGATTTTTATGCTAGCCATAGAAGTGCAAGTGAACTCTATATTTTGTTAGAGCAGCTCCATTTAGCATACGTAGTTGTTGGTGGAAGATTGCACTCAAGTCATTAGTTTAAAGACAACATCCGTCGAAGTTCTCAACTAGTGAGAAACGCTATCATTAAAAATATTGAATGGACACAAAGAATGATGGCTTACCCGAGAAGAAACTCGAATAGCAATCACGAACCCAGTTGCCTTAGACGCGCTCACGTTGTGATGATGCGGCAGCTTACGCAGGCGCGGTCACTTGCACAGGCGCGCGTAAAATCTGCATGGCGGGACCCACGAAAGACAAGGTGTGCGCATTCAGACGGATGAGAAACAACACCTCGATTTCGCGGATTCCTCGCGTTTTTCACGTCATTTCATTGTTAGTTATGAGCTCTATGTACTTCCATCAAAACCTCAAAATTCTGCAAGATTTCAAGAACAATGATTGGGGCGGTCGTCGCCTTCGAAGAACCTCAAAATCAGGAAGTACCCTCCTTTCAAGACATACTAGAATTGAATCAAGGATTGTTTGGCATTAGGAATTACATTACATATCCAAATTCTCATGCATCCTAACTACGCCTGGAAACTTCATTTCTTCTGCAGTATGAGAATGTGCTCATGGAAACGTTCATAGTGCATGTATTAGCGTAGAAAGGAATTGCTCACGCTATGTCCCATGGGGTAAATTGAAAGAACGATGAAATCTGCAAAAGGACATTCATGGCGGTGGCATTGAAATATTTTTCTGGCACATTGTTTCTGACCATGCGATTATTAAAAATGCTGCAGAGAAGAAGAATAAGCTGGCCTGGCAAATTAGCTTGTTCAAAACATTTTTTCAGCTTTTCTTCGCAAATATTACATGCTTTCACTATCCATGCGGAAATGCGCGAATTCATAGTGCAAATTCTACCAACACGAATTAGATCGCATATTACCATGCGTAGCCATTCGCAAGATGGTCAATGAAAAATGTCTCTGTGGTTTGTGTCGTTTTCAAAATACAATTTTGTAGGAAGACGTAAATAAAATTCCTTGCAATTCTGTCCGAATCTATTCCTATCTAGATCTACAGTCCTTGTCAGGAAATTGGGACAAAACCATATGCAACCCACCGGAACCTCATACAATAGGAGAGAAAAAGTAAACGCTTTCAGATTTACAAGTTTAGAATTCCGCAAGCAGTATTAAGAGGACATTTTGCAAATAAGAAACTTGTAAAAATAAGTGTATTCATGTCGTAGGGTATCTCTACCAAACTACAAGGACTAACCCCCAAAGCAGCTTTCTGTCCGAATAATTTTCGCGATGACTCTGTTGCGAGCTTGTGCGTTACACCTCAAAAAAGAAGGCGCTGGTCGAAGTCTCCATGTATTGCCTTATGCATGACCGAGCAACGTGTATAATAGTGTCTCAGAGTCGATGCTAAATGCGGTTTACATGGCGTCTTGTAAATTGAAACAAGCTTTATAAAGAATATATGACAGAGCAGACAGAGCAGACAGGCTTCGATTTTCCCTAGATTGGTGGTTTGAATAAAGAGGCTGAAGTCCATGTAATCAAGACAAATGGCAGTTGTCGTTGCACGAACCGATTTCGGAGGATAAGACGACATCAGAAGGCGTGGCCAAGGCCAGGGGCGCTCCTGCCGAAGTTTCTGCGGATATAAATCTCTATATGTGGGAGTATATATTTCAACACAAATGAATCAAGACTAGTATTGGAACAGTGGACAGACTAAACGAATTTCGCTATATGTAGTACAAAATTTTCAACGAAATACCATAAATTTGAACAGTAATGTGATAGAAAAAACTAACAACATATCGTCAATAAAATTCAGAGTGCTCCGAGAGCACGTGGCCTCTTTCGTGGCTTCTTTGCCGGAAGACGTGGCTCCCAACATATCAGCCCTTCTAAACTACTCGCTTCGTTGGCAGTGCTGTAGGTTTTTGTTTTCGCACATCATGATCAAATTTAGTGAGCTACGAACATCCAAAGGCTGTGGATTTTGCAGCCTTGGCAATTTCTAGCACTGCATACGCCACTGGAGCTCGGACTCACTTTCCTAGGGTTGCTTAAATTGTGAAAGATCTGAGATCGTAGCATTTTCATGAATGCTGCAGATGCGGATCTGCTACTTCTCTCAATTTATCCTATGAAACATCTACATTTGCGATATCATAGGGCAGTCAATACTTAGCCTACAGACTGTTCGAATAATCAAGATAAATTTTTGAATCTTAAACGTATTACAAACAATGGACATTATCAGCTAATCTCCGGCTCCGAGTGAAATATAATTAATTTTTCTTTTCTTGCTTCTGCTTTATTTGCAGCAAATGAGATGCACTTTCTTAGAAGATCGGTGGAGCATTCATTCGACTACGCCAACTCGTTTAGGTTTGAACAGGGTGTGCCACATAAAGAGTGCATATATCCGGAACCCATCTTCACATCGAACAAAGAGGAATACGCTGTAGTCTGTTTCAAACACGACGATAGCTGATTTTTTGGGAGCATTGCCAGCTTGTCTTGCAGATCTTTCCGGACGCAAACATTTTCCTGCGTTCTTTTTCTTTTCAGGGTCTCTTCAGTTAATTTTCTTGAAGAGCGGACCACAGTTGCCAACAATGAAACTCTGGTATTTGCGTTAAGCCGGCCAATGATCATTTTAGCATTGCGGCAACCATCCCATATCTCTTGAAATCATACGCCGCTTCCCGCTGCTAGCTCGTCGGTTTAGACGAATCGCAGAAGAAGTGCACCGAAAAGAGTTGTCATGTTTTAGTTAACGTGCGAGGCATGGAAGTAAAAACATGCAGACAAAAGCCGCAATGAATTCATTTCGTTTTGATTCTCCCGCAGAAGAACTAAAGCAAAAGAGAAGTAATAAGATCCTCTTGAGGCAAGTAACAGCCATCCTGGCATTTAGTTCGGGTCCTTCCGGCTGTCCAACACATAAAAAATCACTCGACGTTGCACGTATGGAAAAGTGTGCACAGCACTGTAGGAGCAAAATAAACTACTCTAGTAAAACATTTAACAATAATCATGCTTACTGAGTCTGTGTAAGGGGAACACGCTTATAGGAAAGACAAATTTATTCCTAGCCATGCCAAAGTAAACAGTTGTTTTTGGGAAGTAGGCGTCAGCAGAGAATTTCCGCTGATTATCCTCAAAGCACACGCGGACCCATGGTTTGCAAGAAGCAACCAAGCCTCTGACATATGAGCTGGTTTGCAACAAAGAGGGTGGTTTTCTAAACGGCAGTTTCATGAGTGCTCTTGAACGGACAGCACTGTACGACATTGAGCTCACGTCTATGACTACTTCTGCCAAATCGCAAGATTTCTCGAAAACTGCGAAAGCACAACAGATGCTCATAACAACTCAAAAGACGATGTTTCTACTGTCTACGAAAGTAGCAAACTAAAAACTTTGGCTCAAAACCTGGACCTTGCAGGAGTTAGCCAGTAACGGAACTAGGGAACCAAAAAAGTGATACGCTTTCAAATGCCTTGGAAAACAAGGCGACAACAACGTCTTTGGACAACGGCTTTTTTGAATAACTTTTGCTCTACTGTGAGAATGCCGTCACTTTACTTTCATAGTATCGGCAGCATTTTATGGTATTCCTGTCCTGAACATATATGTATAATGCATCTACAATCACATACTCCGCAGCTCCATGGGAAAGCAGTGCCCGTGTAAAACAGGGAACTGGGAAGACATGATGGATGTCCGCTAGTAGAGTTTTGATGCTGTCTTTGTCAAAACTCTCTTCGGATAGACCGTCAAACCACCAGTTTTCTAGCTAGTACTCAGGAGATAAAAGCTACCAGTGGCGGACGCAGGGGGGGGGGGCCTCCCCCTCGAGAATGGGTCTCCAAATTTTCGAATATCAGCAGGGTTTACTGCCCGAACTGAGTCTGGATGACCGAAAGAAGGTGACCCATCCTCACTTTTGCCAGCAAAATTTCTAACACAAAGAGTTAAACTAGGCAGAACGAAATCCATGAAGATATATCACTTCTTGGACCCAACTATAAAGATAACAGGAATAATAGACACGGAGTTTCCCATGAAGTTATAACAATACAAACAGCATAAAAGGCTGACTGGCCTCAATTTTTTGAAGTAAACACATTCATCTTCCTTGCAGAATGTTCCCAAATTGTAAAGGAAAGAAGATGAGGGTTCATTTGGAGGCGCGCGGATACCGACTTACTATCATATTCAGCAAGAAAATTATTCCCGTAGGTGCAGAGCCCAACTTAATATGGCTCCTTCTTTGTTTTGATTTGTTCAATGAATTTGCAAAAGCGTATGGTGGGCGACTGCGAACACGGGAATAATTTTTTTTTTTGTTTCGTCGTCACTTCCATAATACAAAGAATACGGATATGTAGTATCTTCTAATCACAACCTATAGTGTATGGCGACGGATAGGAATGAAATGTGAGAAATTAGAGGAAAGAAGTGGAAAATATATATTTTCACACAACCGGTTTCGGGGCTTAGAACTGGACAGGTAGCGCAGCTTCCTTGGTGCCCCCGAGTCCTAGGATTCTTTCATTAGTAGTTCTCCAAAGAAACTTCCAAAAGTATTTCAAGAGGAAAGAAGAAGAATGTTGAGCATGAACGAAAACCTCCGTCACCTCCATGTTATTACGGTAGCGGCTCATTGCCGAACTCTGGGACTTCTAAATTTGAAATTATTACCGATGAAAGATCATAGTTAAAGCGGAAAAAATGCACAGGACTCAAATTGCTCAAGGGTATAAAATAGTGATGAATATCATGATAGAAATATGACAAAGTGCAGATATCATGATAGTGATATGAAGAAGGCCATCATGTACATGTAGTACAAATTATAGGAAAGTTGTGAAAACTCGTTAGTCGAACATTCTCATAGCTATAATGAGATGACACATCGTTGATGTTTTAGTCTACTCATTTTTTTAATTTACAGTAGGTGACTACACAATAATTTTGATATGGATCTGAAGTCCACTTGCTGTTATCCAGAGCCTGAAATGAGGCAGTATTTGAAATGTGAAAAGATTTCCGGCCTCATTTCAAATACTGCCTCTGCCCCGAGCACTTGCATGAAATTCTCACCAGAAATCCGATGCTTACATTAGAGAATGGGAGCTTGCATAACCATAAACTCATGCATCATCTGAGCCCGCCTACGTGCATGGATGAAATAATCCAAACTCCACGTCATAAGTTCAACTTAACAATATCGTAAAGGAACGCGTGCTATTGGAAGTTTTCAAAATATTGCACATTTTAGGTATATTCTACGTCAAAACCAATTCCATGAGATGCGTTCCCAGCGGCGTTGCGCTGGGCGCGACAGGCTATACGGAGGAGGGTAGATGGAGGCAGCACAGAGATCATAAGTGTTTCAAGAGCAGCAGTCTATGGTCGTTATTGAGGAATGTATCGCGTGAAACCCTCAAAATCAGTTCTCGATGGGAACACTAGGGACAATATTTGTATGCACTATACATGGTGGATCCTTGCTGCAAATCATGTATTAAGGGCAGAGTTGTTTGAGTTACTGAAGGATACGATATGCATAAAATTTACAAAAACGTCGTTAAACCCAGTCCTGACATGTTAAATGTACGAGTTTTGTCACCAGAATCGATAATGCGCGCTTTAGATCACACTGCAGATCAAATCGGCAGGACAGCGCATGCGACATGCAGAAGAATGGGAGGCGCTTGACAGGACAGGTAGTACCCACGCCAGTGGCGGACGCAGGGGGGTGGAAGCGGGGGCGCCCCCTCCCCCCCCCTGAGAATGGGTGGCCAAATTTTCGAAATTACTTTACAGAACAAATAAAAGTCTAGTATTAGTTCACTTTTAACTGATTATTTTCATTATTACTTTTAATATAATTTTTAGTCATTATTTGTTGTTATATTGATATTTTTACTAATTTTATTTTCCGTCTGGGTCCCCAAAACGGCGGAGACCCCACTTTTTTCCCACGCCCCCCTCCTCGCGCCCACTTTCTGCGCCCGCCACTGACCCACGCCAAGAATTTTGGAAACCGTCGGCAAGAAAAAAGTCATCAAAAACTAGGGTTTCCGTGATATCATGCGTATGCCATTATTCTCAGCAGTTTGTCCAGATTCTGCTGATGTAGAAATCTCAAAAACATTTCCTGAAGTGAGACTCTCCCTGTACGTGCAGCAACTCCTTGTGAGTGAATATTCGTGTCCGAGAAGTTGTCAGACTGTAATATTTCGGGCGACGTAGAACTCATATCCAATGGAAAAATACTGTGAAATAAGAAAGAAAGTCGTGTAGTCAGGGTGGTGTCTTCGCGAGGAAGGCCCCAAGAGGGTGATCCAATCCAGAAAGCAGCGACAGTCTTTCTGAGAGTCTGCTGGGCTTCGTAAAAGAGTTGAAAAGCAAAGATGGCTTCATAACAGTGGTACCAAGGAGAGCCCCGAAAAAATCGGGGATGGGTTTGAAAAGTAGAACGAGTTGTGGCTACTTGTGCTTTGAACCCCACGATAGAGGTGACCAGCGACGAAAAGGCTTGCAGGGGCTGCTCGTACTTTGATCTGCACGATAGCAGTGACCAAGGACAAAAAAATTGAATGGAGCAGATATCCCACAAGTTCTGACTCCAGAAAAGATTCATGAGACTCCTGTGAAATCCAAACTTAGTGGATTGCTCCCAAATTTACGTGACAGGAGCGCCCCAGGGTACATAACAACTTTTTGAAAAAGGTGAACTGTACCTAAAGCCTCAGCATTGCCTGTCTCATGTTGATTTTGTGATTTCTTGCTCATCTTTTGCTGTGTAAATTATGAGCTTTTTCCTTGTTAGGTGCCCGACGCAATGGAATTTGTGAAGGAGTTCTTCAACGATGTTCCTTTCAAATCACCCTGTTTAATCTTCATACTCATTGTTCCATATCTCATTCAAAGATCCTCTAACAAGGTGAAAAGTGAGCGTTTTGCACAGAATCTTCACTGATTCTCTGAACAGTGGAAATACTGTCATCTGGTGGTAGTAAGTACCCATCCCAATCAACAGGACCATAGGTCTCACGCAAGATTGTGGGCAGCCTTCATTTTGTTCATGAGCGTGTGCGATTGCGATCAAAAGAGGAAGGACGTGCACATGATCGGCTGACCGCAGCAACAACAACTCTGCCTGTGATGCCTTCCCCAGCTTAGTTTTCAAGCCGCAAGACCCAAACTCCTCGGTAGATACTACCATCTGTTTAGCTGGAGCGTGATGCGGCCGTGCTGGCGTGACCGATCACTTGCAGCTAACGACCAGGGGACTTATCGGCCATCTTGCCACACCGCCGAGTTCGATTGGAGCGTGATCTGCAGTGCACGCATTAAGTGAATCTGTATATATAGAAGCGAAAGTTTGTGTGTGTATGTTTGTGTGTTTGTTTGTGTGTTTGTATGTTACCTATAGAAATCGCGGAGCATTAACCGATCTGGACCAAATTTTGCAGGTAGACCCTCAAGGGGCCTGCGGAGGTCATAGGCTACTTTTGACCTGGTCTTATCGACTAGTTTATCGAACGTATCGATTTATTGATTTTTCGCTGTTTTTGCCCGGAGGGTTATGAGAACATGCCTACTAGGGTTCTTCAATACGCTGAACACGAATATGACAACCATTTCTAGCGGCAGTATCGATTTATTGATTTCATCGATTTTTTTCCATCTTCGTTCGGGGACAGGCAATTGCATGCCTACTGGGGTTTCTCAGTACGCTGAACACGAATATGATAACCATTTTGCACGAAATATTGATTTATCGATTTTATTGACTTTCGCCTATCTACACCATGGGGAGGTGGGGACATGTCTGCTAGGGTTACCCAATATGTTGAGTATAAGTATGACAATCATTTCGCACGGAATTTCGATTCATTGATTTTATCGATTTTTCCCAGTTTCGTTCTAAGTCGGGCAAGGACATGTCTACCGCGGTTTCCCCATACGCTGAAAACGAATATGATGACGGTTTTGCACGAAATATTGATTTATCGATTTGATTTTTCGCCAATCAACCCTATGGGGGAGGGGGTGGGTCTACTAGGGTTCATTAATAAGCTGAACATGAACATGACAACCATTGTGCACGAATACATTAATTCAGTCTCAACAAAATAACTTTGCTCGGCTTCTGCCTACGGATTGGCGGAAAACCTAAGCTTCGCTAATGTGCTGATCATCGAAATTATGTGCATTTTCAATAAATTTGTCGGCAATAGCAACTGTCCTCAGCAGTGTGAGATAGCCGGGGCAGTGAAGCACCCGAGCGGAGCCGGGTACGGCAGCTAGTAGTCTATAATTTTCGTGTATTTACAACACAATTCTTCTCAATCCTGGCCCATCACGTGGTAAAACGACCTCCTAACAACCTCTCGCCTGCACAACGCCGCAGCGTACTGCAAATACATAATCTTTGTGTCGCTGGGAAGATCAAAAATTTCACCAGCGACAAAAGAAGGGAGTCCCTTGTAATTACACGTGATATGGCAATGACCAAGTGCCATCGAAGGCATTATAGCACCATATGTGCCATCATCTGCCGCAGAGTTCAGAAAGCAATACCGCCGACTAGATAGGGTATGGGTAGAAACAGCTAGATCAGCGGGAATACCTAAGAACCTTGTCACGCACCTGACAGCGACCTGCCTGTTTGTCCTGTCTTTATTACAAGCTTTTGGATACTCATAAACCTCCCTTGTCTTGTCCAACTACTAAAACATGTTCCGGCTCACCTCACTAACACCACCATGTTTTTTGAGCAGTTGCACAGCGCACGTTTCGAGCGAGAATGTATCATAGAGTCCTTCGATGTGACTTCCCTGTACACTATCGTTCCAAATGATGCTGCGCTGCAGGCTATTTTTGAGCTGCCCATTAAATATCTGAGCTCTTTAAGCTTGCATGAGATCACTACTGGACAGCTAATGACTATACTAGCCGAACGTCCATTTTCGTTGGGTGGGACAGTACTACAAACAGATTAGGGGGCTCGCTATGGGACAAAGGTTGGCACCCATGTTGGCCGTAGTTTTCATGTTTAAAGTGGAGCAACCCGTATTGCAGCGTCAACCTTTGTTGTACTGCCGCCACACAGATGACTGTTGTGTAGTGTGCCTAACTCAGAAAGAGACTGACACCTGCTCTAACCTGCAGTTTCCCAATATCAAATCCACCGTTGAGAAACCCAGGGACTACTGGCTGGCTTTTCTCAATGCACAGGTATACCCTTAACTAAACAAATGTTTCCCACACCCATAATCACCCCCCGACATCGTCTTGAAACATCTAAAGTCATTGAAATGCTCTTTTTCACTTCCATCTGATGAAACTTCTCAGATTTTCTATAAGAGAATCGCTGAATATATTGCGTCTCCCCTCTCCCACACTTTCAATATGTCGCTTCTACTTGGCCAGGTTCCATCGCCGTGGAAAGTTTTCATTGTCATACCAAAATCTACTACTGGAACTCCAATAGCAAATTTCCGTCCCGTCAGTATCCTGTGCCTCAGAGCGGGATATTACCACCCATTTTATTTCTCATATGCACCTATGACCATATTAATTACATTAAGCAGGACTCTAGAGTGAGCGTTGCTGCCTATGCGGACGACTTAAAAGTGTCTGCTGCATATGATGAATCTGACAAATTAGTCGTACAATCGGTTCTGAATAAATCAGTGAAACATGTTTGAATGGTGCGAGCGGTGGAACTTGAAGATAAACTTTTCAAAAAGCTATTCATTCTCGCTTTCGTGTGCATGACTTGAATCTTGGAGATGGCTCAACGAGACTCTGCGAAAGACTTAGGATCAACAATTGGTAAAAATCTCAGCTGCTCTTCCCACATAGATTCCATTGCCAGTAAAGGTCTTCAGATTGTTCACTGCTTTTTCAGAATAACGACAGCTTCAGATCCTAAACTATTAGTTAGACTCTACAAGGCTTGTGTTTCGCCTGTCGTCGAGTACTGCAGAGCGGCATGGAGCCCGTTCTTGATAAAAGGGCATTCAAAAAATCAAAAAGTTCAAAAAATTTCATGAGGATACTATTCTATCATGCTTTTCCGAGCAGTGGCTATCCTCACATTCTTACTTCCTACCAAGATCGTTTACACAAACTCAACTCGAGCTTTTTCTATAGAAGGGTTCACGCCAATCTTACCTTGGCAATTAAAGTTCTTAGAGGTGAACTTTGAATTAGACCTTCAGAGAACTGGGTTTTTCGACCAGGTGATGGTCGCCGAGGCTGCCTTCTGTCCCATAACCGTAGAATTCAACGCCATGGTTGTAGACTTGGAGCAAATCACTTCTTTTTCAGGACATCAACATAGCTGGAAAAGCTGCCTTCAGCTCTGCAATTGCGCGAGGAATCGGTGTATTTCAAGAAAGCAATCTCCAAACTTGGTGTGTTACAGCTTTTGAGGATAGAGGATGTCTCGTAGACTGCACATGCTTTTGCGAAAATTACTGGTCTACCTCTTATTGCTGTTTTGGTCAGTACACACCGTACCCTATGTGTCAAACAGTCTCTACATAGATTCGGCCTCCCAAGCTCACCTTGACTTATTCATGCCCAAACCATCCCTCTCCCATCTCAAGCAATCCACGTTATTCTCTCCAATCCTGGATCCTGTAAGGGGCTATCTATATACCCGCGCATACCTCCTTCCTTCTCAAGAGGGCTCAGTCGCTGTCTCAATCCAGTAGGTAACTTCCACAGAGTCTTGCGGAAGTTCAGCAAAACCTTATCTACCAGGTGTTTGTATTAGGTTGATGCAAAAGGAATGGCGCAACTTTCTCCAAAAACACAAGACTTCGTCAGGGGGAGTATGCATATGTCTCCCGCGGCGCTCCCTGCGGGGAGCGGGGAGAAGACGGGCGGTTCCTC
Source organism: Ancylostoma duodenale (assembly GCA_000816745.1). NCBI lineage: Eukaryota > Metazoa > Nematoda > Chromadorea > Rhabditida > Ancylostomatidae > Ancylostoma > Ancylostoma duodenale. The sequence goes on from KN726425.1 coordinate 37,938, forward strand.
GCGATGCACACGCTCGCGGGGATACCGTATCCCTATCCCCGCGGAGAGAGATTCTTCCCCTTACTCTGGAGCAAAGGGAAGCATAACATTTGAAGAGTTATGTTGTATTTTATGCCTTATTTTACAAATTTGAGTTAATTACTGATCGTTTCGCACAAAAATCAGTGACATTGCACCTTTTAGCTGTCGTACAACTGCGTGTAATCGACTTCAAAAAAGGCATTGAATCAACATGCTCAGTGGAGATTAACCTAACTTGGTTAACTTAGTGGGTAGCCATGTATTTTAATATTTACCCTGACCCATTCCGTAGCAACATGTCGGAACCAACATCCCTTTGAAACATTCCAGATTCACCTTGAAACGAACAATTATTACGCAGAAGGCGCAAAAACTTCTCAATCATAGATTTTGAGGTTTTTTTTACGACTTCTGCGGAAGAAAATAATGAAAAAAGTTAGTGTGGCATTCTAAAAATAGTGGGTTAAGAACGAGACGTTGTCGAACATGTGCTAGCACTCACTGCGAGCATCGCCACCCATCGTTCTTCTTTCGCGGGGACGTTCCCGTTTGGTTTGCATCGCGGTGACCACCGTACCACTCCCGCCGGGAACATCCCCGCCGGGAGTGGTACGATTTCCTCTGCCCCGCGAGACTGAAATATGCATACGTCCCCAGGACAAAGCGTAGCATCGGGATGTGGTAACCGTATTGCAGAGCAAAGAAAGCTCTTTTATTCTGTGCGTATAAGAGACTTCTCTTTCATTTAGTAGTCGTAATATAATTGAAAATGTCCAGAAAACTCGTTCTCAATTTTCCAATTTTTTTCTATAATAGTACAAGCGATACAGTGCAAGACACTCTCTTTGTATTTGGCAAAGACACTACAATCCATTCCACATATGAGCTCTGGTGCAACGGCTTCGCTTCTAGGGAAACGTTGATGAGCAGTTTTTGAAGCATTTCCTTCGTTATTACTAGGATTCTTGATGGATGAATCTCTCCAAGCTGCTTTTTGCAAAAAACATCTTCAACAATACCCAATGCTGTTATTGGCCCCGAAAAGTTGCGAACCATCTGCTGGAAAAGCTCTCAAGACGCTCAAAGTAGCATTTCCTGCACCCCAAATTTTGGCCAAAATTTGCTCCCGAAGTCTGGCTTGAACTTTGATCGTTTGACTGGGAAACATTTGAGTATTCATCGTATTCTTCAAGAAAACTGTCATATTTCTGCCACTTATTCCAGCTCCAGAAGCTCTTATTCCGCGAGGAAAAAGTCGCTAAGCATGACGACATGAAAACGACGTTCTCGTTGTTCTTGGTTTCACTGTTCTACGAGACATAGGCGTACGGCGTCAGGGACCTGCTCATGATCCCTGCTAGTTGAAGGAACTTTATGACTTGCCGAAGTTATCGTTCGTTGAAGTTGTGAAAGAAAATAGAGTCAACATAAAAAAGCGCCATTTCTTTTGCATCAATCTAATACTTATCTTGCTACTCCGTAGAGTATAACCCATAAAGTCGTACAACTTAGTAGTGTTGTTTTCCTTTTGTTAATATGCCATGTTCCTTATCCTCTTTCAACACCTCATTTCCACCCTGGCTGTCCCTAGAGTGTAGATAGACTGGTACAAGTTGGTGGTGCACCATGGTGGTGCCCGGAGCCCTCTCGTACGCCACTGGGCTTGCAGTGTTGGCGGACCACTGCCCTTCTTATCCAACGCATTCAGCCAGACCGATAGACCAACACTGTTTTCTCCTTCTCCGCTCACACACTGCGACAGCTGTATTTACTACATGTGCCGTTTCGACTGGGCAGCCCACCCCATTTTGCTGTAAAGGTAAGAGTTTGTTGAGACTACTGGCTTGACTCTCCACTCACCTTCTAACAGAAGCGACTGCTCTTTGCTCTGCCCCCCATCACCACCCTTCGGTTAGACCATTTCGCATGGCTTGCATAAACTGAGGAATGAGTTATTCACCCGGCAACCCGTTATCTTTATTTGCTAATCGTTCCGTTTTCTCAGGTCCCCCATCGTCTCTTCGTATTTGACCCCTGTAGTAGAATGTTATACTATTCTTGAAATGGGATACGACGTAACTCAACGGTCCTTGGTCACCCCTCTCTAGTAAATATCCCCGTAACTCTTACTCATTCTGTTTTACTGTTTACTGACCACTGCATGTTATATAAGGTTAGTTTTTTTGTTTGTTTCACGCCCTATTCGGCTTGCGCGCCTTCAATGTATCAATAACTAAATAAACAATTAAAAACAAAACAATAAAACAATATAATATTAACGGGAGCAACGTACATCTCCCAGGTCCCAACACACGTTGGATCCACTCTTCGACCTGGTTCAGCCCTCTGCTCAAGAAGACAGCTCGCCCCGTTCTCAGCCGGTTTTCCGGTAGAACGGCTATCATCTATGAAGCATTCCGTTTTCATTCCTGCCACAGATGGAACGCGAAACTTCATAACAGGCCTTTTGAAAGTAGAGATTTTCTTTCCTTACTTTCACTCGTTACTTCTATGGTTGCCATACAATGCAAATTGGAGGATAAGAAAAATATTTCGAGCATCGAATGTTATCTGACTTTTATCTGCACAGAATAGAATTCACAGCAAACTAGAGACATGCTCTAGAGACATCATAGGCATTTTCGGAAACCCATTAATTATGACATAACTATTTCGACAGGAAATGAAATAAATGTTGAAACGGAGTCTCGTGAAAGGAAATGAAAGTACTTAATGCCGCCAAAGTGTAGCATATTAATAGAACACAACCAAAACACAAATCTTGCGATTAGAAACGAAAAATATAATACAGAGGAATCTGACAGCAAGAAATACATAAGTTTCACATGCGGGAAAATTTACAATTATTCTAATTCCAAAGTGTTTTAAAAAATAGAATGAAAAATGAAAGGGATAACGGAAAGAAATTAAAGTACACGATCTAACAACGTAAGGTACAATGACAACGTTAAAACACGCCTTAACGCTTGAATAACACGACGACTAAACCAAAAATGAAACGAAGAATAAAAAGAAATCGTCGGTGGTGTCATTAACAGGCATCAAGAAATCATCAAAAGGTTATCAATACAACTAATCAACTGTGACAATACAAAAACATTGATTATACAGAAAAACCCGGTAAAACAACTGACATTCGGTCAGCTATAAGAATGGAAGCTAAAACTATACGCAAAATTGAATAAATTAAAATTCAGAACAAAATAAATAAACAAAATCTGAAAAAATGACAACATTGTGACTTGCATAAAAAACGTTCACAGAAAACTTGCATTTAGCGCTCACAAAGACGCTAGCTTTTGAGAAACGACATGCATCGAAATCAGCGAGTCCTTGATGAAGGAGGATGCAAAATAGAAGGAAACTCGTCCATGTTGAGGCACACCTCAGTGCACATTCTTTCTGATAAGAAAAAATCAAGCAAGCCTGTTCTTGATGTGTCGTACATCTAGCAGAATCACCTGTAATTACTCCACTTTATCGGAATCACGATATAGAACCAATCAAATAGGAAGAATGAAAAGAGCGCTTTATATGCATTCTTCATCAGATTTATACTAACCGTTCCATCACTGGCGCTTGCAGCCACCTTCTCTCCTCGAGCATTCCAGCTCACTTCAAAAATGCCGCCCTTACGTTTTTCGCCAACATAGCTTTGCAGCAATTTACCACTCTGAAAGAACACAGCAAATGGTAAAGAAACCACGCCATTAACAATTAAGAAACAAGTATCCCATAAGTATTCTAGAGTTACCTGAATATCCCATATAAACACAGAGCGGTCGAAACATCCAGAAGCAACATAGCGGCCATCCGGAGAGAAGGAAACGGAATACACTGGGTCATTGTGGCGAGAAAGTGTCCGAACAAGTTCTCCACGACGAACATCCCAGAGTCGGACCGTGTGATCGAATGAAGCGCTGAAGCAGGGTGTCAAGATCAGCATTAGTCAGATAATATTTCGCCATTAAAAAGTACGAACTGTTTTGCTATCAGAAAATAAGGATCCACATAGAGCCCAGTGAAGTTATTTCAGCCAAAAACGAGTGACAGGGTCAAGCGTGATGATGATAGAAAGTCGACGCCCATACGACCCCCCCCCCTCTCAGCCTCCAAAAATACGACCCCCCCCCTTTCGTACACAAATTTCAAATGAGATCAGAAATGAGAACGATCGGACACCCATAGCAGAAGATCTAGCCCATCGAGGTACCGATTTTTTTCCAGTTTTGAATAGTCGAAGGTTTGCGCTTCCAAACTATGCAGCCGCTTTTTCTGCAGCTGTCTCCATCACGATTCAACTCCGTCGATAAAAACATGTAAAAAAGGACATTTTTATCGACGGAACCTCATCTCCTTAATTCTCACGCTGAATCTTTTCTATTGATGCTGGAGAGCTGAAACTCGGGGGCAAAGCACAGCTGAGTAGTTTTCATAGTAAGACTTCTTGTCGAGTTCGAGGGGTGAGCAGGACTGGCAGTACATATGCACAAAAATGACCGTCCGAAATTCAGTCTCGCTCAGTGGTCTAGCAGTAGTACCACTGAAAGTAGTACTACTAGTGTCTCCACCACAACCCCGAACCCTCCTCTCTACGACACCCTACCCTTTATCCACCCACCATACGATCCCCCGTTGATAATTGATCATCACACGCTTGATCCTGCTCGACAAGTGAACGTTTCGTACAGTTAGTTTTCGAAAAACGGGTTCCATGCCTGCAGGAACGCGGTGGGACCTGAATGATGGATGTGAAGAGAGCATGCTTCAAGTGAGAGGGTCGAGTAGGTCCCAACGCGATCCTGCGGCCGCGACGTTTTGAACAAGGACTGTATATTTCAGTTAGAACAAAGAACACACTAATGTCAACGACTGCATTAAGTTGAGGGACCGAAATGTGAGCCAAAAATAATGGGATCTTAATGTGCGAAGTTGTGAAAATGACAGCGAAATTCCCTTCCAACCGCTGTCATTCTCACGTTTTCTTGTTTTCTTCTTCATCTTTATGCCTATTTTAAATGTAATTTATGTAATATGATACACCCACATAAGTGATTTTGTGATTAAGAGGAGATAAAGATGAAAATATAAGAATCAGAATCCTATACAACTTCAACACTACCAACAAGTGGTACGAATCTAAAGTTGCCAGTGGGGCAGGGGAGGGAAGGGGGGGGGGGGGGGGGGGGGGTCGGGGTACGGTACGGTAACGTAACGTAAACGTAAAATAAAAAAGTAAAAGTTAAAGTTAAACGTTAACGTAAGGTAAGGTAAGTAGTAGTAAGTAATAAGT